>JAREIS010001159.1:0-28221 GCA_030060385.1 Muscicapa striata striata
CCTCCATGAGGTAAAAATCCAAAAAAACCCCAGTGAGAATGTCCGGATCCGAACGAGGCCAAAGGACAAATCCTGGACGCTGTTCCTGAGCCCGGGGGTGACAACGGTGACACGGAAAGAGGAGGAGGGGACACAAATCCCGGGAATGCCGGAGAGCTGTCTCAGCCATGGACGTGTCCCTCTGTCCCCTCTGAGCACCGGGACAGCTCTGGTGACAAAGGTGGGGACACGGAGGGGGGACGAGGGACACTCGTGGGGGCAGGGTGGAGGGACAGGGACACACGGGGACATCGAAGAGGACAGGGAAAAGGGGATGGGGACAGGAAAACGGGGGATGGGGACACCCAGGAGAGAGGAAAAGAGGGGATGGCGACATTCAGGGGGGACAGGAAAAGGGGATGGGGACAGGAAAAGGGGGGATGGGGACACGCAGGGCACAGGGGAAGGGGACATGGGGACAGCCAGGGGGGCAGCGGTGTGGGACGGGATGTCCCCAAGGGGAGGAGCGAGTCCCTCCTTCCATGCCGAGGGTGACAGCGCGGTGAGCTGGCGCTGTGCCCGGCAGGCGCTGTGACATTGTCCCCTTGTCCCTTTGTCCCCGTGTCCCCGCCGGCTCGGGCCAGCGCCCGGCTCTGGCACTGCCCCGTTGTGTCCCCACCCACGCCTGGCCAGGGCAGTGCCACAGCCGGGGCACCGCCTGTCCCCGTGTCCTTCTGTCCCTGTGTCCCCGTGTCCTTCTGTCCTTGTGTCCCTCAGTCCCCGTGTCCTTGTGTCCGAGCCGGGCTGTCGGGTTTTGTCCCCGTGCCGGGTCTGTCCCTGTGCCGGCTTTTGTCCCCATTTTGGGTCTGTCCCCATGCCGGGTTTTGTCCCCGTGCCGGGTCTGTCCCCATTTTGGGTCTGTCCCCGTCCCAGGTTTTGTCCCCATGCCGGGTTTGTTCCCGTGCCGAGTTTTGTCCCCATTTTGGGTCTGTCCCCATTTTGGGTCTGTCCCGTGCCAGGTTTTGTCCCCGTGCCGGGTTTTGTCCCCGTGCCGGGTCTGTCCCCATTTTGGGTCTGTCCCGTGCCGGGTTTGTTCCCGTGCCGAGTTTTGTCCCCATTTTGGGTCTGTCCCCATTTTGGGTCTGTCCCGTGCCAGGTTTTGTCCCCGTGCCGGGTCTGTCCCCGCCCGGGTCCCACAGGAAGGGACAATCCCGGTCCCGCCAAGGTGTTTCCTGCGCTCCCGATAGGGCCGGGCAGCGCGTCCGGAGCTGGCACGGACCCCAAAACGGGACACGGACCCCAAAACTGGGCACGGACCCCAAAACTGGGCACGGACCCCAAAACGGGACACGGACCCCAAAACTGGGCACGGACCCCAAAACGGGACACGGACCCCAAAACGGGACACGGACCCCAAAACTGGCACGGACCCCAAAACTGGGCACGGACCCCAAAACTGGCACGGACCCCAAAACGGGACACGGACCCCAAAACTGGGCACGACCCCAAAACGGGACATGGACCCCAAAACTGGGCACGGACCCCAAAACTGGCACGGACCCCAAAACTGGGCACGGACCCCAAAACGGGACACGGACCCCAAAACTGGGCACGGACCCCAAAACTGGCACGGACCCCAAAACTGGGCACGGACCCCAAAACTGGGCACGGACCCCAAAACGGGGCACGGACCCCAAAACTGGGCACGGACCCCAAAACTGGGCACGGACCCCAAAACTGGCACTGACCCCAAAACGGGACACGGACCCCAAAACGGGACACGGACCCCAAAACTGGGCACGGACCCCAAAACTGGGCACGGACCCCAAAACGGGACACGGACCCCAAAAACGGACCCAAAACGGGACACGGACCCCAAAACTGGCACGGACCCCAAAACGGGGCACGGACCCCAAAACGGGACACGGACCCCAAAACTGGCACTGACCCCAAAACGGGCACGGACCCCAAAACTGGGCACGGACCCCAAAACGGGACACGGACCCCAAAACTGGCACTGACCCCAAAACTGGCACTGACCCCAAAACGGGCACGGACCCCAAAACTGGGCACGGACCCCAAAACGGGGCACGGACCCCAAAACGGGGCACGGACCCCAAAACTGGGCACGGACCCCAAAACGGGACACGGACCCCAAAACTGGCACTGACTCCAAAACTGGGCACTGACCCCACTGACCCCAGAGCTGGGCGCTGACCCCAGAGCTGGGCGCTGACCCCAAAACTGGGCACTGATTCCAAAACTGGGCACTGACCCCAGAGAGAGGTACTGACCCCAAAACTGGCACTGACCCCAGAGACCCCAGAGCTGGGCACTGACCCCAAAACTGGGCACGGACCCCAGAGACCCCAGAGCTGGGCACTGACCCCAAAACTGGGCACTGACCCCAAAGACCCCAGAGCTGGGCACTGACCCCAGAGACCCCAGAGCTGGGCGCTGACCCCAGAGCTGGCATGTGACATCCCCTCCTATCACCCACAGCTGCCTGCACCCCCTGTACCCCTGTGTGTCCCTGAGCCCCGTCCCCACGGGCGCTGCCCCGTGGCCTGGCAGTGCCAGGTTTGTCCCCTCTGTCCCCGCGGTTTGTCCCTCTGTCCGGGCAGGACGCAGCCCGGGCGGGGAGCGGGGGGAGGGGGGGGTGGTGGCCGCTGTCCCCGCTGTCCCTTCCTGGCAGGAAAGGGGCCGAGCTGCGCTGCCGGGGCCGGGAGTTTCCTGCGGGATCCGGCCCCGCGGGCGCCAGCAGCGGAGCGGCCGCGGGCGGAGCAGCGGCACCGAGCCAGGTACCGGTACCGGGGGGTCCGAGCGCCCCCCGAGCGCGGGGCTGGGGCTCCCCTCGGTGCCCCCGCACGGGCGGTGCCGCTGCCCCGGGCTCACCGGGCGGGAGGAACCGGGAGCTTTGCGGGGTTCGGGGTGCACGGAGGAGGGAGCAGCGACTCATCCCGGGGTGCGCTGCGAAACACCGAGAAACCGGAGAGAGGGGAGGGAGGGACTGAACCAAAACCAGGCGAGCAGCGATGGGATTTTGTGTGTGTGTGTGTGTGGGGGGGGGGGTTTACCGGGACCCCCACGGTGCCGCTGAAGTTTCCCGTGCTCCCGCCCCTTCCGTGCGCACCGGGGCTGGCCGTTGCCATGCCAACTCCTCAAAACGAAGCAGCCCCGCTGCCGGCGGCGGGGGCCGAGCTCGCGGGGATCCGCCGTGCGCGCCGCTCCCCGCCCGGCCCGGCCCGCCGCCGCCTCCCCCGCGCCGCTCCGCTCCCGCTCCGCCGCCGGCGGCCGCCGCGGCGATGGTGGCTCGGGCCGCCCGCAGCCCCGCAGGTAAAACCGGGAGAGCAGCGGGGGAAGGATGGAGCGGGGGAAGGCGGAGCGAGCGCGGGGGATGCGGAGGGGGAAGAAGAAGCGCGGGGGATGCGCGGGGGATGCGCGGGGGATGCGCGGGCTGGGGGTGCCCGGCCGGGGACGGACGGACGGACGGACGGACGGATGGATGGGCGGGCATGGGGGTGGCTGCGGGCTGGAGGCCAAGGCTCGGCATTCCAAGCTCAGCATTCCAAGGCTCGGCATTCCAAGCTGGCATCGCGGAGCTGGGAGCTGCGATGTGCCCGAGGGCGCGTGGGTTGGTTTTTTTTTTTGGGGGGGAGGGGGGGAGAGAAAAGCGAGGAACGCGGCGTGCTCGGGGTTTGGGGCCGTGGGCTCGCCTGGAGCCGGGATTTTGGGAGGGGATCTTCCTGGGAAAGGGAGGCAGCGGCAGGCAGGGGGTGCGGCAGGAGCCTTTGGGGTGGCAGGGTTATTTTAATTTAATTTTTTTTTTTTCTTTGGCGGAGGCCTGGTGATGATTTTGTTGCTCCCTCGGTTGTGGTTGGGGCAGAACTGAGCGGGGCTCTGCTGGAAATCCCGATTTTCCCGGTGTGGGAGCTCAAGTTGTGCCGGGAGTTGTGTCCAGCGGGGCTGGCACGGGGCAGGAGCTGCTCCCTGCGCTCGGGGAGGGTTTTGGGGTTTTGGGGATTTGGGGGTTGTGTTCCTTTCCAACCCTCAGCTGGTGAATTTTCCCCCGTCGATATTTTCAGCAGCTGCTGGAAAAGTGAATTTACCCCTCTCTGCTCTTCCCAGCTCGGGTTTGGGGAAGGAGATTCCAGAGCTGGGCAGGTCCAGGTCCCCTCTGGATTTCCTCGGGATAAACTTCCCGAAAAACTTCTGTCCTTCGATCCCGGGAGTGACCCGTGGGTGATGGAGGCAGCGAATTCCCAAAATTCCTCTTCAGAGCTGCTCTTACATAACTCAGAGAGCTCCTTGTGCTTTCTGCACCTGCACGGGAGCCCTGGGCGAGGCCAAAGGGGCAGAAAAGGCACCGGGGAGGGGCCTTTAATTCCCGGGAAATTATCCTGGAATGGTTCGGGTGGGAGGGAGTTTAAAGCTCACTTTGATCCACGGGCAGGGACACTTTTCACTCTCCCAGGTTGCTCCAACCTGCCCTTGGGCACTTCCAGGTGTGGGGCTGGAAAATTTTGGATTTTTTTCCCTTTTTTTGTTGTTGTCTCTGAACAGCCTGAAAGCCCTAAACATCCCAAATTCCTGAATATTCTTAATTTTGCGGGAATTCTGGCGTGAATCATTCCCGGCCGAGCCGCCTGTGTTTGGCGCTGTGCTGTTCACTCGCGCTTGGAGGGGAGGAGGGGGGCACGAAACCCTCCCAAAACCCCCCAAAAATCCACGAGCACTCCCCGAGCCGAGCAGAGCTACGCTAAGCAAGGTTCTGCCGAGATTTCCAGCCCCTAAAAAATCCCCAGCGCTGCCTCCCCCGCGCGGCACCACGTGCGGGTGGCGAGGCACGTGCGGAGCGCCACTGCGGGGTGGGGACACGGGCTGGGGGTGGGCACGGCCGGGGGGGCTGCCCGGGCTGCTTTTCCCATCTCTCGGTGCTCCAGGGAATCAGTTCGGGCTCTTTCCATGTTCCAGGGATGCAGCCCTGGCTCCTTTTCCCATCTCCTGCATTCCAAGGAATCAGCCCAGGCTCCTTTTCCCATCTCTTCATGATCCAGGGAGCAGCCCGGGCTCCTTTTCCCATCTCCTGCATTCCAAGGAATCATCCCGGGCTCCTTTTCCTCTCTCCTGCATTCCAAGGAATCAGCCCGGGCTCCTTTTCTCATCTCTCGATGTTCCAGGGATGCAGCCCAAGCTCCTTTTCCCATCTCCTGCATTCCAAGGAATCACCCCGGGCTCCTTTTCCTCTCTCCTGCATTCCAAAGAATCAGCCCGGGCTGCTTTTCCCACCTCTCAGTATTCCAGGGAAGAAGCCCAGGCTCCTTTTCCTCTCTCCTGTATTCCAGGGAATCAGCCCGGGCTCCTTTTCCCATCTCTCCACCTTCCAGGGATGCAGCCCTGGCTCCTTTTCCTCTCTCCTGCATTCCAAGGAATCAGCCCGGGCTCCTTTTCTCATCTCTCCACCTTCCAGGGATGCAGCCCAAGCTCCTTTTCCCATCTCCTGCATTCCAAGGAATCAGCCCAAACTCCTTTTCCTCTCTCCTGTATCCCAAAGAATCAGCCCAGGCTGCTTTTCCCATCTCTCAGTATTCCAGGGAGCAGCCCTGGCTCCTTTTCCCATCTCCTGCATTCCAGAGAATCACCCCGGGCTCCTTTTCCTCTCTCCTGCATTCCAAGGAATCAGCCCGGGCTCCTTTTCTCATCTCTCGGTGTTCCAGGGAATCAGTTCGGGCTCTTTCCATGTTCCAGGGAATCAGCCCGGGCTCCTTTTCTCATCTTTCCATGTTCCAGGGAATCAGCCCTGGCTCCTTTTCCTCTCTCCTGCATTCCAGAGAATCAGCCCAGGCTGCTTTTCCCATCTCTCAGTGTTCCAGGGAATCAGCCCGGGCTCCTTTTCCCATCTCCTGCATTCCAGGCAGCATCCTGGTCTCCCTTTTCCCTCTCTCAGTGCTCCAGGGAATCAGCCCGGGCTCCTTTTCTCACCTCTCCGTGTTCCAGGGAATCAGCTCTTTTCCTTTCCCGCGTTCCAGGGAATCAGCCCAGGCTCCTTTTCCCATCTCTCCACCTTCCAGGGATGCAGCCCTGGCTCCTTTTCCCATCTCCTGCATTCCAGAGAATCACCCCGGGCTCCTTTTCCTCTCTCCTGCATTCCAAGGAATCAGCCCGGGCTCCTTTTCTCATCTCTCGATGTTCCAGGGATGCAGCCCAAGCTCCTTTTCCCATCTCCTGCATTCCAAGGAATCAGCCCAAACTCCTTTTCCTCTCTCCTGTATCCCAAAGAATCAGCCCAGGCTGCTTTTCCCATCTCTCAGTATTCCAGGGATTCATCCCGGGCTCCTTTTCCCATCTCCTGCATTCCAGAGAATCACCCCGGGCTCCTTTTCCTCTCTCCTGCATTCCAAGGAATCAGCCCGGGCTCCTTTTCTCATCTCTCGGTGTTCCAGGGAATCAGTTCGGGCTCTTTCCATGTTCCAGGGAATCAGCCCGGGCTCCTTTTCTCATCTTTCCATGTTCCAGGGATGCATCCCGGGCTCCTTTTCCTCTCTCCTGCATTCCAGAGAATCAGCCCAGGCTGCTTTTCCCATCTCTCAGTGTTCCAGGGAATCAGCCCGGGCTCCTTTTCCCATCTCCTGCATTCCAGGCAGCATCCTGGTCTCCCTTTTCCCTCTCTCAGTGCTCCAGGGAATCAGCCCGGGCTCCTTTTCTCACCTCTCCGTGTTCCAGGGAATCAGCTCTTTTCCTTTCCCGCGTTCCAGGGAATCACCCCGGGCTCCTTTTCCTCTCTCCTGCATTCCAGGGAAGCAGCCCGGGCTCCTTTTCCCACCTCTCAGTATTCCAGGGAATCACCCCGGGCTCCTTTTCCCATCTCTCAGTATTCCAGGGAATCACCCCAGGCTCCTTTTCCCATCTCTCAGTATTCCAGGGAATCACCCCGGGCTCCTTTTCCCATCTCTCCATGTTCCAGGGAAGCAGCCCTGGCTCCTTTTCCTCTCTCCTGCATTCCAGGGAAGCAGCCCTGGCTCCTTTTCCTCTCTCCTGCATTCCAGGGAAGCAGCCTGGGCTGCTTTTCCCGTCTCTGCATGATCCAGGGAGCAGCCTGGGTTCCCCTTTCCCTCTCTCCCTGTTCCAGGGAAGCATCCTGGGCTCTTCCCATGCTCCAGGGAGGAATCCTTGGCTCCTTTTCCCTCTCTCAATGTTCCAGAAATGCAGCTTGAACTCCCCTTTCCCTCTCCCAGTGTTCCAGGGAAGCATCCTGGGCTCCTTTTCCCTCTCTCAATGTTCCAGAAATGCAGCCTGGGCTCTTTCTGTGTTCCAGAAATGCAGCCTGGGCTCCCTTTCCCATCTCTCAATGTTCCAGAAATGCAGCCTGGGCTCTTTCTGTGTTCCAGGGAGCAGCTTGGGCTCCCTTTTCCCTCTCTCAGTGTCCCAGGGATTCATCCTGGGCTCCCTTTCCAATCTCTCAATGTTCCAGAAATGCAGCTTGGGCTCCCTTTTCCCTCTCTCAGTGTCCCAGGGAATCATCCTGGGCTCCCTTTCTCATCTCTCAGTGTTCCAGAAATGCATCCCAGGCTCTTTTTGTGTTCCAGGGAGCAGCTTGGGCTCCCCTTTCCCTTTCCCAGAGTTCCAGGGAATCAGCCTGGGCTCCTTTTCCCTCTCTCAATGTTCCAGAAATGCAGCCTGGGCTCCCTTTCCCATCTCTCAGTGTTCCAGGCTCCTTTTCCCTTCTTTCCTGGATCCCAAGGGAGCAGCTTGGACTCCGGTTTCCCTCTCCCAGAGTTCAAGGAACATCCTGGGCTGGTTCCATGTTCCCGGGAGCAGCCTGGGCTCCCCTTTCCCTCTCTCAATATTCCAGAAATGCAGCCTGGGCTCCCTTTCCCATCTCTCAGTGTTCCAGGCTCCTTTTTCCTTCTTCCCTGGATCCCAAGGGAACAGTTTGGATTCCCCTTTCCCTCTCCCAGTGTTCCAGGGAATCAGCCTGGGCTCCTTTTCCCTCTCTCAGTGTTCCAGAAATGCAGCTTGAACTCCCCTTTCCCTCTCCCAGTGTTCCAAGGAGCATCCTGGGCTCGTTCCATGTTCCAGGGAATCATCCTGGGCTCGTTCCATGTTCCCGGGAGCAGCCTGGGCTCGTTCCATGTTCCCGGGAGCATCCTGAGCTCCCCTTTCCCTCTCACAATGTTCCAGGGAGCAGCTTGGACTCCCCCTCTCCTCTCTCAGTTTCCAGGGAAGCAGCCTGGGCTCCTTTTCCTCTCTCCGTGTTCCAGGGAGCAGCTTGGGTTCCCTTTCCCACCTCCCAGTGTTCCAGGGAGGCATCCTGGGCTCTCCCAGGGTTCCAGGGAACAGCCTGGGCTCCTCTTCCCATTTCTCCACCATCCAGGGAAGCAGCCTGGGCTCCCTTTTCCATCTCTTATTTTTCCAGAGGAAAAACCTGGGCTCCCTTTTCCATCTCTCCTTGTTCCAGGCTCCTCTTCCCTTCTTTCCTGCATTCCAGGGAAGCAGCCTGAGCTCCTCTTCCCCTGTATTCCAAAGGGGAATTCTGTTCTCCCCTTCCCCTCTCCCGATATTCCAGAGGGGAATTCTGTTCTCCCCTTCCCCTCTCCCGATATTCCAGAGGGGAATTCTGTTCTCCCCTTCCCCTCTCCCGATATTCCAGAGGGGAATTCTGTTCCCCCCTTCCCCTCTCCCGATATTCCAGAGGGGAATTCAGTTCTTCCCTTCCCCTCTCCCGACATTCCAAAGGGGAATTCTGTTCCCCCCTTCCCCTCTCCCGATATTCCAGAGGGGAATTCTGTTCCCCCCTTCCCCTCTCCCGATATTCCAGAGGGGAATTCTGTTCTCCCCTTCCCCTCTCCCGATATTCCAGAGGGGAATTCTGTTCTCCCTTCCCCTCTCCCGATATTCCAGAGGGAATTCTGTTTTGGGTTGGAATTTAGCTCCGGGAAGAGCCGGGACAGGGATCCGTGCCCAGCAGGGATGTGGCAGTGGGGACACCCCTGGAATTTCCAGTGCTCCTGAATCCCCTGAATTCCCAAATCCCTCCAATTCCCCTGATCCCCCAAACCCCTGAATTCCTCAAGTCCCCTGATCCCCCAAATTCCCTGACTCTCCTGAATTCCCTGAATTCCCTGACTCTCCTGAATTCTCTGATCCCCCAAATTCCCTGACTCTCCTGAATTCCCTGAATTCCCTGACTCTCCTGAATTCTCTGATCTCCCAAATTCCCTGACTCTCCCGAATCCCCTGAATCCCGTGAATTCCCAAATCCCTCCAATTCCCTGAATCCCCCAAACCCCTGAATTCCTCAAGTCCCCTGAATCCCTCAAATCCCCGAATTCCCTGAATCCCCCGAGTTCCCTGAATCCCTTGAATTCCCTAAATCCCTCAAATCCCCCAATTCCCTGAATCCCTTGAATCCCCTGAATCCCCAAATCCCTCGAATCCCCCAAATCCCCGAATTCCCCCAATCCCTGAATTCCCTGGAATCCTCGAATCCCCCAATCCCCAGAATCCCCCAAATTCCTGAATTCCCTGAATCCTCGAATCCCCCAAATCCCCAGAATTCCCTAAATCCCTGAATTCCCTGGAATCCTCGAATCCCCCAAATCCCCAGAATTCCCTAAATCCCTGAATTCCCTGGAATCCTCGAATCCCTGAATCCCCAAATCCCCAGAATCCCCCAAATCCCCAGAATTCCCTGAATACCTGAATTCTCTGGAATCCTCGAATCCCCCAAATCCCTAAATCCCCCAATTTCCTGAATTCCCCGGAATCCTCGAATCCCCCAAATCCCCGAATTCCCTGAATCCCTGAATTCCCTGAATCCCTTGAATTCCCCCAATCCCCAGAATTCCCTAAATCCCTAAATTCCCTGGAATCCTCGAATCCCCAAATCCCCAGAATCCCCCAAATCCCTGAATTCCCTGGAATCCCCCATTCCCCCAAATCCCCGAATTCCCTGAATCCCCCGAATCCCCAGAATCCCCTAAATCCCTGAATTCCCTGGAATCCTCGAATCGCCCAAATCCCTAAATCCCCCAAATCCCTGAATTCCCTGGAATCTTTGAATCCCCAAATTCCCGAATTCCCAGAATCCCTGAATTCCCCAAATCCCCGAATCCCCCAAATCCCTGAATTCCCTGGAATCCTCGAATCCCCAAATCCCTAAATCCCCCAAATCCCTGAATTCCCTGGAATCTTTGAATCCCCAAATTCCCGAATTCCCAGAATCCCTAAATTCCCCAAATCCCCGAATCCCCCAAATCCCTGAATTCCCTGGAATCCTCGAATCCCCCAAATCCCCAGAATTCCCTAAATCCCTGAATTCCCTGAAATCCCTAAATCCCTGAATTCCCTGGAATTCCCATTCCCCCGATCCCTCTGGCGCAGGGGCGGCCGCGCAGCTGGAGGAGCGCAAGGAGCCGAGTGCCACCATCGCCCCCGCGCGCAGCGGGGCTGTCACCGCTGTCACTGTGACAACGGGCACGGCGGGGCCCGCGCGGGGGGAGCCCCTCGGCCGGGCACGGGGACAGCCCCGGGGACAGCCCCGGGGACAGAGGGGACAGCGATGGCAGCGGGTGGCACGGGGTGCCAGCCCTGGGGACAGAGGTGACAGCGGGTGGCAGCGGTGGCTGTGGTGGTGGCAGTGGTGGCAATGGGTGACAGAGGGTGGCAGCTGGTGGTGGCAGTGGTGACAGAGGGTGGCAGCAGATGGCAGAGGATGGCAGTGGTGGCAATGGGTGACAAAGGGTGACAGAAGGTGGCAGCTGGTGGTGGCAGTGGTGACAAAGGGTGGCACCGGTGACAGTGGTGGCAGAGGGTGACAGTACCAGGGGACACTGGTGACAGT
Organism: Muscicapa striata striata; assembly: GCA_030060385.1. Taxonomy (NCBI): domain Eukaryota; kingdom Metazoa; phylum Chordata; class Aves; order Passeriformes; family Muscicapidae; genus Muscicapa; species Muscicapa striata. Next base: position 10,823 of record JAREIS010001159.1, read on the forward strand.
GGTGGCAGAGGGTGACAGTGCGAGGCCTGGTGGCAGTAGTGACACTGGTGGCAGTGGTGGCAGTGCCAGGCCTGGTGGCAGTGGTGACAATGGTGCACTGGTGACAGCAGTGGCAGTGCCAGGTGACACTGGTGGCACTGGTGGCACTGGTGGCAGTGCCAGGCCTGGTGGCACTGGTAGCAGTGATGACAGTGGTGACACTGGTGACAAAGGTGACACTGGTGGCAGCAGTGACAGTGGTGGCAGTGCCAGGTGATACTGGTGACACTGGTGTCATTGGTGACAGTGGTAGCAGTGCCAGGTGACACTGGTGGCAGCAGTGACACCGGTGACAGCAGTGACAGTGGTGGCAGTGGCAGGTGACACTGGTGACAGCAGTGGCAGTGGTGGCAGTGCCAGGTGACACTGGTGACACTGGTGGCAGTGGCAGGTGACACCGGTGACACTGGTGGCAGTGGTGGCAGTGCCTGGTGGCACTGGTGACACCGGTGACAGCGGTGACAGTGGTGGCAGTGCCAGGCCTGGTGGCACTGGTGGCAGTGATGACACCGGTGACAGCAGTGACAGTGGTGGCACTGGTGGCACTGGTGGCACTGGTGACACTGGTGGCAGTGCCAGGCCTGGTGGCACTGGTAGCAGTGATGACAGTGGTGACACTGGTGACACAGGTGACACTGGTGGCAGCAGTGACAGTGGTGGCAGTGCCAGGTGATACTGGTGACACTGGTGTCATTGGTGGCAGTGGTAGCAGTGCCAGGTGACACTGGTGGCAGCAGTGACACCGGTGACAGCAGTGACAGCGGTGGCAGTGCCAGGTGACACTGGTGACAGCAGTGGCAGTGGTGGCAGTGGCAGGTGACAGCAGTGACAGCAGTGACAGTGGTGGCAGTGCCAGGTGGCACCGGTGACAGCAGTGGCAGTGGTGGCAGTGCCAGGTGACACTGGTGACAGCAGTGGCAGTGGTGGCAGTGGCAGGTGACAGCAGTGACAGCAGTGACAGTGGTGGCAGTGGCAGGAGACACCGGTGACACTGGTGGCAGTGGTGGCAGTGCCTGGTGGCACTGGTGACACCGGTGACAGCGGTGACAGTGGTGGCAGTGCCAGGCCTGGTGGCACTGGTGGCAGTGATGACACCGGTGACAGCAGTGACAGTGGTGGCAGTGCCAGGTGACAGCAGTGACACCGGTGACAGCAGTGACAGTGGTGGCACTGGTGACAGTGGTGACACTGGTGGCACTGGTGACACTGGTGGCAGTGGTGGCAGTGCCAGGTGACAGCAGTGACACTGGTGACAGTGGTGGCAGTGGTGGCAGTGCCAGGTGACACTGGTGACACTGGTGACAGTGGTGGCAGTGCCAGGTGACAGCAGTGACAGCAGTGACAGTGGTGGCAGTGCCAGGTGGCACCGGTGACAGCAGTGGCAGTGGTGGCAGTGCCAGGTGACAGCGGTGACACTGGTGACAGTGGTGGCAGTGCCAGGCCTGGTGGCACTGGTGGCAGTGATGACATGGGTGACAGCAGTGGCAGTGGTGGCACTGGTGACACTGGTGACAGTGGTGGCAGTGGCAGGTGACAGCAGTGACACCGGTGACAGCGGTGACAGTGGTGGCAGTGCCAGGTGACACTGGTGACACTGGTGACACTGGTGGCAGTGGTGGCAGTGCCAGCCCCGCCGGGTAACCCGAGCCCGGCTCTCTCTCTCTCTCTCTCTCATCCATTATTGAGCGGCCCTGGGCCAGCTCGGTGACACCGGGGGTGGCCCTGGCGCGTGACTCGGGGACAGACGGGGACGTGCGCGGCCTGGGGGTGGCACAGGGTGGGACAGGGTGACACAGGGTGGCACAGGGTGGGGCAGGGTGGTTCAGGGTGACATGGGGTGGCACAGGGTGGGATAGGGTGACACAGGGTGACACAGGGTGGGGCAGGGTGGCACAGGGTGACATGGGGTGGCACAGGGTGGGATAGGGTGACACAGGGTGGGGCAGGGTGGGACAGGGTGGCACAGGGTGACACGGGGTGGCACAGGGAGGCGCAGGGTGGGACAGGGTGACACAGGGTGACACGGGGTGGCACAGGGTGACACCGGGTGACATGGTCACACAGGGTGGCACAGGGTGGCACAGCCTTGGCTGGAAGGGGACGGTGCTTGGGGGGTGGGGGGAGCTCTTTGCTGGAATCCCAGAATCCCAAATCCAGAATTTCAGAACTTCGGAATCCCAAATTCCAGAATCCCAGAACCCAAAAATCCCAAATTCCAGAATCTCAGAACCCCCAAATCCCAGAATCCCAGAACCCAGGATTCCAAAATACCGGAATTCAGAACCTGAGAATCTCAGAATCCCCAAACCCCAGAACCCCAGAACTCCAGAATCCCAAAATCCAGGATCCCAAAATCCCAAAGTTCAGGATTCCAGAACCCCAGAATCCCAAATTCCAGGATTTCAGAACCTGAGAATCCCAGAACCACAGAATCCCAGATTCCAGAATCCCTGAATCCAGGATCCCAGAATCCCAAATTCCAGAACCCCAGAATCCCAAATTCCAGAACCCCAGAATCCCAAATTCCAGAATCCCAGAATCCCAAATTCCAGGATCCCAGAATCCCAAATTCCAGGACTTCAAAACCTGAGAATCCCAGAACCACAGAATCCCAGATTCCAGAATCCCAGAATCCAGGATCCCAGAATCCCAAAATCCAGGATCCCAGCAGCCCAGAATCCCAAAATCCAGATTTCCAGAACCCAGAATCCCAAAATCCAGGATCCCAGAATCCCAAATTCCAGGATCCCAGAATCCCAAATTCCAGGACTTCAGAACCTGAGAATCCCAGAACCACAGAATCCCAGAATCCCAGAATCCCAGAATCCAGGATCTCAGAATCCCAAAATCCAGGATCCCAGCAGCCCAGAATCCCAAAATCCAGATTTCCATACCCAGAATCCCAAAATCCAGAATCCCCAAATCCCAGAATTATTTATGTTGGAAAAGCCCTCCCAGGCCACCCAGCCCAACCCATGCCTGGTCCCCACCTTGTCCCCACATCCCAGAATTCCTGGGAAACCTCCAGGGATGGGAACTCCAAACCTCCCTGGGAATCCCATCCCAAATCCCAACAGAATTCCCATGCTGGGATTTGCCCTCCAGAAACAAAACCCGAGAGATTTCCACGGCTTTGCCAAAACCCCAAAAATGCAGTTTGGGCTCTGGGCTGGCTCCCACCTCCTTTGGGAAGGGCTGAGCATTCCTGGCTTTTTTTTTTTTTGGGAATGATTTCAACTTCCAGGCCTGGATTTGCTCTGCTTTTTCTGGAAAGCCCCCGGGGAATGGGAAGAATGGGCGGAAGCTCCATTGTTCCCTCCCGGAGGAAACGCGGCCTTGGAAGCGATCCCGCCTGGAAAAGGGAATCAGCTCTGGGAATCCGGGATGAGGCCAAAGGGAGCTTCCCATGGGGTTCCCCAAAATTTATAGGATCCATTTTGGGGTTCCCCAAAATTTATAGGATGCATTTTGGGGTTCCCCAAAATTTATAGGATCCATTTTGGGGTTCCCCCAAATTCATAGGATCCTTTCTGGGGTTCCCCAAAATTTATAGGATCCATTTTGGGGTTTCCCAATCCTTTGTAGGATCCTGTTGGGATGGGGGATCCTGGACAGCCCTGGCCTTGGAATGTTTCCCAGCTGGAAAAGGGAATCAGCTCTGGGAATCCGGGATGAGGTCCAAGAGGGCTTCCCATGGAGTTCCCCAAAATTTATAGGATCCATTTTGGGGTTCCCCAAAATTTATAGGATCCATTTTAGGGTTTCCCAATCCTTTATAGGATCCTGTTGGGATGGGGGATCCTGGACAGCCCTGGCCTTGGAATATTTCCCAGCTGGAAAAGGGAATCAGCTCTGGGAATCCGGGATGAGGCCCAAGGGGGCTTTCCATGGGGTTTCCCAAAATTTATAGGATCCATTTTGGGGTTTCCCAATCCTTTATAGGATTCTTTGTAAAATCCTGTTGAGATGGGATGTCTCAGATTGCCATGTCCTTGGAATGTTTCCCAGCTGGAAAAGGGAATCAGCTCTGGGAATCTGGGATGAGGCCCAGGGGGGCTTCCCATGGGGTTCCCCAAAATTTATAGGATCCATTTTGGGGTTCCCCAAAATTTATAGGATCCATTTTGGGGTTTCCCAATCCTTTATAGGATCCTGTTGGGATGGGGGATCCTGGACAGCCCTGGCCTTGGAATATTTCCCAGCTGGAAAAGGGAATCAGCTCTGGGAATCCGGGATGAGGCTGGTGGGATCTTTCTGGAGTTTCATGGAATTTTCTGATCCTTTGTAGGATCCTTTGTAGGATCCTGTTGGGATGGGGGATCCCAGACAACCCTGTCCTTGGAATGTTTCCCGCCTGGAAAAGGGAATCAGCTCTGGGAATCCGGGATGAGGCCCAAGGGAGCTTCCCATGGGGTTCCCCAAAATTTATAGGATCCATTTTGGGGTTTCCCAATCCTTTATAGGATCCTGTTGGGATGGGGGATCCTGGACAGCCCTGGCCTTGGAATGTTTCCTGCCTGGAAAAGGGAATCAGCTCTGGGAATCCGGGATGAGGCCCAGGGGGCTTCCCATGGGGTTCCCCAAAATTTATAGGATCCATTTTGGGGTTCCCCAAAATTTATAGGATCCATTTTGGGGTTTCCCAATCCTTTATAGGATCCTGTTGGGATGGGGGATCCTGGAGAGCCCTGTCCTTGGAATGTTTCCTGCCTGGAAAAGGGAATCAGCTCTGGGAATCCGGGATGAGGCCCAAGGGAGCTTCCCATGGGGTTCCCCAAAATTTATAGGATCCATTTTAGGGTTTCCCAAAATCTATAGGATCCTGTTGGGATGGGGGATCCTGGACAGCCCTGGCCTTGGAATGTTTCCCAGCTGGAAAAGGGAATCAGCTCTGGGAATCCGGGATGAGGCTGATGGGATCTTTCTGGAGTTTCATGGAATTTTCTGATCCTTTGTAGGATCTTTTATAAGATCCTGTTGGGATGGAGGATCCCGGACAACCCTGGCCTTGGAATATTCCTTGGCTCGTAAAGGGAATTAACTCTGGGAATTTGGGATGAGGCTGATCAGGTTTTTGTGGGGTTTCCCAAAATTTTATAGGATCCTTTATCCTGTTGGGATGGGAGGTCCCAGCCGTGTCCTTGGAATATTTCCCAGCTGGAAAAGAGGCTCCAGCTCTGGGAATTGGGGATGGAGTCGATCGGAACATTCCATGGGGTTCCCCAATCCTTCCTGGGATCCTTTCTGGGATCCTTTTGGGATGGGAGATCCTGCAGCTCCCACTGGCAGTGTCACCTCCAGCCTCAGGTGACAGTGGGACAGCAGCTGGAAGTGACAATTTGTTTCCAGATTCATGGATGATTTTGGTGTTCCCAGAAAAACGGAGCCTGATTTTTTTTTTTTTTTTCTTTTTTTTTTTCCTTTTTTTCTTTTTTTTTTTCCCTGTTTTTCCTTTTTTCCCCTTTTTTCTTTTTCTTTTTTAAAATTTTTTTTTTTTAAAATTTTTTCTTTTTCTTTTTTCTTTTTTTTTTTTTTTTTTTCTTTTTTCTTTTTTCTTTTTTCTTTTTTTCTTTTTTCTTTTTCTTTTTCCCCCTCTTTTTTTCCCTTTTTCCTTTTTTCCTTTTTCCTTTTTTCCTTTTTTCCCCTTTTTTCCTTTTTCCTTTTTCCTTTTTCTTTTTTCCTTTTTTTTTTCCTTTTTTTCCTTTTTTTCCTTTTTTTCCTTTTTCCCCCTTTTTTTCCCTTTTTTTTTCTTTCTTTTTTTTTTTCCCTTTTTTTCTTTTTCCCAGGATCCTTTGGGAATGTCAGGGCTGGGATGGGAACAGAAATCCCAAAACCAGAATGCTCCAGGAATGTCAGGGTTGGGATAGGAACAAGAAACTCAAATCCCTGAATCCTTGGGAATATGAGGAGATGGGATGGGAACAAGAAATCCCAAATCCCTGAATCCTTGGGAAGCTGAGAGTTGGGATGGGAAGAACAATCCCAAATCCCTGAATCCTCGGGAATGTGAGGAGATGGGAACAAGAATCCCAAATCCCGGGATCCTCGGGAACGCGAGGAGATGCAGAGCAGGAAAATCCCGGCGGCTGCTGGGGTGACCTCCAGGGCCTCACCTCTGGATCCGGCTGGGAATTCTCTCCCTGGAGCTTCCTGCCAGGCAGGGAAGTGTTTCCTCTCCCCCAGCGCCGGATCCCACGGGAATTCCCGCTCCCTCTCAGGATGTCCCGGCTCTTATCTCGCTCCCCTCTCATTTATCTCCTCCCGAGGCAGCGATTCCGCCTTTTCCTCCCCCTTCCTGCGAGTTTTTCTCACCCTCCGGCCGCTCTTCCCTCCCGTTTCGGGCTTTTCCTGGGATTTGTGTTTTATGGGAAGCGCTGGGAGGGTTTGGGCTGGCTCTGGAGCAGCTGAAAATCCGGGATTTGGGGATGTGCCCGGTGGGAAGGAGGCTCTGGGGGTGTTTTCCCTCACCCCTAAACCAGGATTCGCTCTTGGATGTCTCTGCAAGCTGAGCATTCCCTGGATACTCCCTGGATATTCCCGGGAAACCCAGGGCCGCTTTCTGTAGGTCCTACCCAATCCCCACTCCCAAAAATGTCCCCTGACCTCGGCCAGCAGGTGACAGCCACAGCTGCGTCCTCTCCAGCCCCTCGGGAATTCCGCCAGCATCGTTTTCCACACGAGCCGCGACTTTTCCAGGTGCAGGAAGGGGGAGACCTTGGGAAAAATTCCCAGGATTCGGGCCAGACACCCACAGGGCGCTCCAGGAGTTTTGGGGCACCCTCTTTTCCCACTTTTCCCCGTTTTTCTTCCCCCCCTTTTTTTCCCCTCCCTTGCCGGCTCCCAGCAGCTGCGGCGCTCCGAGAATTCCCAAGCCATGCATTTTTAATTCCCTAAGAAGCAGCAGCCATTTCAGCGCGGCTTTCAGGAGCGGCGAGCGCTGCCAGAGGCTCCATGGACGCGCCGTTCCCATCCCCTGGATGCCATTCCCGAATTTCCGGGCTGGAGGTGGGCGCTGGCCCCGAGGAGGAAGGAAAAAGGGGTGACCCCGTGTGGGGACATTGATAGGGCTGGTGGCGCTGAGGGGAGGCTGGGAATGGGAATGGGATGGGAGAGCGCCCTGGAGGATCCCACAGATCCGGGGTGGGAAAAGAGCAGGATCCCACTGGTCTGGGGTGGGGAAAGTGGAGGAGGATCCCACTGATCTGAAATTGGAAAAGTGCTGGAGGATCCCACTGATGTGGGGTGGGATTGGTGAAGGATCCCAGGAGAATCCCACTGATCTGGAGTGGGAAAAGTGCAGGATCCCACTGATCTGGGGTGGGATTGGTGGAGGATCCCAGGAGAATCCCACTGATCCAGGGTGGGAAAAGTGCAGGATCCCACTGATTTGGGGTGGAATTGGTGGAGGATCCCACAGATCCGGGGTGGGGAAAGTGGAGGATCCCACTGATCTGGAGTGGGAAAAGTGTGGGATCCCACTGATCTGGAGTGGGATTGATGGAGGATACCAGGAGGATCCCGCTGATTCAGGGTGGGAAAAGTGCAGGATCCCACTGATCTGGGGTGGGAAAAGTGCTGGATCCCACAGATCCAGAGTGGGATTGATGGAGGATCCCAGGAGGATCCCGCTGATTCAGGGTGGGAAAAGTGCTGGATCCCACTGATTTGGGGTGGAATTGGTGGAGGATCCCACTGATCCAGGGTGGGAAAAGTGCTGGAGGATCCCACTGATCTGGGGTGGGAAAAGTGCAGGATCCCACTGATCCAGAGTGGGATTGATGGAGGATCCCAGGAGGATCCTGCTGATTCAGGGTGGGAAAAGTGCAGGATCCCACTGATTTAAGGTGGGAAAAGTGGAGGAGGATCCCACTGATCTGGGGTGGGAAAAGTGCTGGAGGATCCCACTGATCTGGGGTGGGAAAAGTGTGGGATCCCACAGATCCAGAGTGGGATTGGTGCTGGGCGATTCCCATTGATTCGGGATGGGGTTAGTGGAGGATCCCACTGATCCGGGGTGGGGAAAGTGCAGAAAGATCCCACTGATCTGGGGTGGGATTGGTGCAGGATCCCACTGATCCGGGGTGGGAGAAGTGGAGGATCCCACTGATCTGAAATGGGAAAAGTGCAGGATCCCACTGATTTGGGGTGGAATTGGTGGAGGATCCCACTGATCTGTGGTGGGAAAGGTGCAGGATCCCACTGGTCTGGGGTGGGATTGGTGGCAGATCCCAGGAGGATCCCACAGAGCCGGGGTGGGGAAAGTGGAGGATCCCACTGATCTGGGGTGGGATTGGTGGAGAATCCCAGGAGGATCCCACAGATCCAGGGTGGGAAAAGTGCAGGATCCCACTGATTTGGGGTGGAATTGGTGGCAGATCCCAGGAGGATCCCACTGATCCGGGGTGGGATTGGTGCTGGGCGATTCCCATTGATTTGGGGTGGGATTGATGGAGGATCCCACTGATCCAGGGTGGGAAAAGTGCTGGAGGATCCCACTGATCTGGGGTGGGATTGGTGGAGGATTCCAGGAGGATCCCACTGATCTGGGGTGGGATTGGTGCTGGGCGATTCCCATTGATTTGGGGTGGGATTGGTGGAGGATCCCACTGATCTGCGGTGGGAAAGGTGCAGGATCCCACTGGTCTGGGGTGGGATTGGTGGCAGATCCCAGGAGGATCCCACTGATCCGGGGTGGGGAAAGTGGAGGATCCCACTGATCTGGGGTGGGATTGGTGGAGAATTCCAGGAGGATCCCGCTGATCCAGGGTGGGAAAAGTGCTGGATCCCACTGATCTGGGGTGGGATTGGTGCTGGGCGATTCCCATTGATTCAGGGTGGGATTGGTGGAGGATCCCAGGAGGTTCCCACAGATCCAGGGTGGGGAAAGTGCTGGAGGATTCCCACAGATCCAGGGTAGGAAAAGTAGAGGATCCCACTGATTATGGGTGGGATTGGTGCTGGAGGATCCCACTGATCCGGGGTGGGAAAAGTGATGTATTCCCATTAATCCAGGGTGGGATTGGTGCTGGAGGATTCCCACTGATCCAGGATGGGAAAAGTGGAGGATCCCACTGATCCGGGGTGGGAGAAGCATCCAAGATTCCCTCCTGAGCCAGATCCCTGGATCCGTCATCCCTCTCCCTGATCCCCGGGCTGTTCCCTGCCGCTCTCATTGGGATAAGGACGGGTTTGTGGGGCAGGAATTCCCGGGATAAGGATGGATTTGTGTGGCGGGAATTCCCGGGATAAGGACGGGTTTGTGTGGCGGGAATTCCCGGGATAAGGATGGGTTTGTGCGGCGGGAATTCCCGGGATAAGGACGGGTTTGTGTGGCGGGAATTCCCGGGATAAGGATGGTTTGTGCGGCGGGAATTCCCGGGATAAGGACGGTTTGTGTGGCGGGAATTCCCGGGATAAGGATGGATTTGTGTGGCGGGAATTCCCGGGATAAGGATGGGTTTGTGTGGCAGGAATTCCCGGGATAAGGATGGGTTTGTGTGGCGGGAATTGCCGGGATAAGGATGGGTTTGTGCGGCAGGAATTCCCGGGATAAGGATGTGCTCCAATGGCTGGAATTCCCAGGATAAGGACGAGTTTGTGTGGTGGGAATTCTCGGGATAAGGATGGACTCCTGTGGTGGGAATTCCTGGGATAAGGAGGGCTCCTGTGGCGGGAATTCTCGGGATAGGATTTAGCTCGAGTGTCAGGAATTCTCGGGATAAGGGTGAGTTTGTGTTGTGGGAATTCCCGGGATAAGGATGTGCTCGTGTGGCAGGAATTCTCGGGATAAGGACGAGTTTGTGTGGTGGGAATTTTCGGGATAAGGATGTGGTTTTTGGCAGGAATTCTCGGCATAAAGATGGGCTCCTGTGGCAGGAATTCTCGGGATAAGGATGGCTTTATGTGGCGGGAATTTTCGGGATAAGGATGTGCTCGTGTGGCAGGAATTTTCGGGATAAGGACGAGTTTGTGTGGCGGGAATTTTCGGGATAAGGATGGCATTATGTGGCGGGAATTCTCGGGATAAGGATGGGGAGGAGTGGTAGAAATTCTCAGGATAAAAATGGGGATGCGTGGCAGGAATTCTCGGGATAAGGGTGAGTTTGTGCTGTGGGAATTCCCGGGGTAAGGATGTGCTCGTGTGGCAGGAATTCCTGGGATAAAGGTGGGGATGTGTGTCAGGAATTCTCAGAGCACGGAATTTTGTGAAACCAGCAGTGACCTTCCCTGTCCCCGCTGTCCCTTTTCCCGGGAATTCCCCATTCCCAGCCTGCTGCCGGGTCCCCATGGAAGCATTCCCAGCATTCCCAGCATTCCCATTCCCTGGAATGCTCTGACGTGTCCCCGCTCTGTCCCCGCGCAGGTGGATGAGGAGGGAGCGCTGTGAGCCCTGCCCGTGACACCGCTTCCAGGTAAGCCCCGGGATCGCCGGGAATGCGGGCTGGGAATGGGCCGGGAATGGGCCGGGAATGTTCCAGGATTCGGGATCCGGCCGGGAAACTCCCGGGGGAGATGCGGGAATGGCGATGGGGAAAACTGGGAAAGGCTGGGGAAAAAACCGGCAGGCTCAGAGCGGTCCCTGCGGGCAGGAACGGGAATGAGAAAAAACTGGGAAAAGACTGGGAATAGCTGGGAAAGGCTGGGAAAAACTGGGAGAGGCTGGGAAAAGCTGGGAAAGGCTGGGAAAAACTGGGAGAGGCTGGAAAAAGTTGGCAGGGCTCAGGTGTGGAGAGCTGAGGGAAGGAAAATGGGAAATGGGAAAAGGTTGGGAAAGGCTCAGAGTGGTCCCTGCAGGCAGGAACAGGAATGGGAAAAGTTGGGAAAACTGGGAAAGGCTGAGAAAAACTGGGAAAGGCTCAGAGTGGTACTGGAATGAATGGGAATGGGGAAAGACTGGAAAAGGTTGGGAAAAACTGGGAAAGGCTGGGAAAGACTGGCAGGCTTAGAGCAGGAATGGGAAAGGCTGGAAAAACTGGGAAAGGCTGAGAAAAACTGGGAGAGGCTGGAAAAACTGAGAGAGGCTGGAAAAACTGGGAAAGACTGAGAAAAACTGGGAGAGGCTGGCAGGGCTCAGAACAGACCCTGAGGGCAGGATTGGGAATGAGGAAAGGCTGGAAAAGGTTGGGAAAAACTGGGAAAGGCTCAGAGTGGTACTGGAATGAATGGGAATGGGAAAAGGCTGGAAAAGGTTGGGAAAAACTGGGAAAGGCTGGGAAAGACTGGCAGGCTCAGAGCAGGAATGGGAAAGGCTGAGAAAAACTGGGAAAGGCTCAGAGTGGTGCTGGAATGAGTGGGAATGGGAAAAGACTGGAAAAGGTCGGGAAAGGCTGAGAAAAACTGGGAAAGGCTGGGGGGGCTCAGAGTGGTCCCTGCAGGCAGGTACAGGGATAGGAAAAGTGGGGAAAACTGGGAAAGGCTGGGAAAAACTGGGAGAGGCTGGAAGGGCTCAGAGCAGACCCTGAGGGCAGGAATGGGAATGGGAAAAGGCTGGAAAAGGTTGGGAAAAACTGGGAAAGGCTGGGAAAGACTGGCAGGCTCAGAGCAGGAATGGGAAAGGCTGAGAAAAACTGGGAAAGGCTGAGAAAAACTGGGAAAGGCTGAGAGTGGTACTGGAATGAGTGGGAATGGGAAAAGACTGGAAAAGGTCGGGAAAGGCTGAGAAAAACTGGGAAAGGCTGGGGGGGCTCAGAGTGGTCCCTGCTCAGGTGTGGAGAGCTGAGGGAAGGAATGGGAATGGGGAAAGTTGGGAAAACTGGGAAAATCTGGAAAAGACTGGCAGGGCTCAGAGTGGTCCCAGAAGGAACAGGATTGGGGAAAAGGCCTGGAAAAACTGGGAAAAGCTGGGAAGGCTCAGAGTGGTCCCTGCAGGCAGGTACAGGGATGGGAAAGGCTGGGATGTGCCATCAGCAGGAAAATCCCTTGGGAATGTGGCTGGGCAGGTCCCCTCCCCCATTTCCGGCCCCTCTGGCTGTCCCCGGGTGGCACCAGGAGGGGACAGGGAGGGGACAGATGTCCCGTGGGGGGAGGGGACCGAGGACAAATGTCTGGATCTGCCTGATCCCAACCCTCCCTCCAGGGGGTTTTTCCTCAGGGATTTTCCCAATCTCTGCCCCAAACTCCTCCTGGGGTCCTCAGAGCTCCCCTGCTCCTGGCAAAGATCCTGATCCTGATCCTGATCCCGATCCTGATCCCGATGCTGATCCTGATCCCGATCCTGATCCCGATCCTGATCCCGATCCTGATCCCAATCCTGATCCTGATCCCGATGCTGATCCTGATCCCGATCCTGATCCCGATCCTGATCCCAATCCCGATCCTGATCCCGATGCTGATCCTGATCCCGATCCTGATCCCGATCCTGATCCCGATCCTGATCCCGATCCTGATCCCAATCCTGATCCCGATCCTGATCCCGATCCTGATCCCAATGCTGATCCCGATCCTGATCCCAATCCTGATCATAATCCCGATCCTGATCCTGATCCCGATCCCAATCCTGATCCCAATCCTGATCCTGATCCCAATCCTGATCATAATCCCAATCTCGATGCTCATCCCAATCCTGATCCTGATTCCAGTCCTGGTCCCAATCCCAATCTTGATCCTGATTCCGATTCCAATCCTGATCCCAACATCAATCCCAATCCTGATCCCTATTCCATCCTGATCCCAGTCTCAATCCCAATCCTGATCCAAATCCCCATCCCAAAACCAATCCAAATCCCATCCCAACCCTGATCTCAGTCCCACTTCCCATCCCGATCTCGATCCCCATCCTGATCCCAGTCCTGATTCTCATCCCCATCCTGATCCCAATCCCAATCCCAGTCCCAATCCACATCCTAATCCCGATCCCAGTCCCAATCCCCATCCTGATCCCAATCCCAATCCCACCCCAGGACCAGCTGCTGTCCCCACCTGGAGCCATTCCCGATGCTGGGAATCCCTGGGATTTGGGATTCCCGTTTGTGTCCCTGTCCTAGGTGGATCCCATCCCAGACTGGAATTTCGGGAATTCCCAGAGGGCCGGCCATTCCCAGCCATTCCAAACCATTCCCACCCATTCCAGGCCGTTCCAAACCATTCCAGGCAATTCCCAGCCACTCCAAACCATTCCCAGCTATTCCAAACTATTCCAAACCATCCCAAACCATTCCCACCCATTCCAGACCATCCCAAAACATTCCAGGTTATTCAAAAACCTTCCCAACCATTCCAAACCATTCCCAGCTATTCCTGGCCCTTCCTGGCAGTTCCAAACCATTCCAGGCCATTCCAAACCATCCCAAACCATTCCCAGCCATTCCAAACAATCCCAAACCATGCCCAACCATTCCCAGCCATTCCAAACAATCCCAAACCATTCCAAATGATTCCCAGCCATTCCAGGCCATTCCAGGCCATTCCCAGCCATTCCAAACCATTCCCAGCTATTCCTGGCCCTTCCTGGCTGTTCCAAACCATTCCAGGCCATTCCAAATAATCCCAAACCATTCCCAGCCATTCCAAATAATTCCAAACCATTCCCAGCCATTCCAGGCCATTCCCAGTTATTCCTGGCCATTCCAAACAATTCCAAACCATCCCAAACCATTCCAGGCTATTCCAAACCATTCCCGGCCATTCCCAAACCATTCCCAAACCATTCCAAACCATTGCCAGCTATCCCAAAACATCCCAAACAATTCCCAGTCGTTCCCAGCCATTCCCAAACCATTCCCAAACCATTCCAAACCATTTCCAAACCATTCCCAAACCATTCCCAGCCATTCCCAGCCATTTCCAAACCATTCCCAAACCATTCCCAACCATTCCCAAACCATTCCAAACCATTCCCAAACCATTCCCAAACCATTCCCAAACCATTCCCAACCATTCCCAAACGATTCCCAACCATTCCCAAACCATTCCCAAACCTTTCCCAAACCACTCCCAGCCATTCCCAGCCATTTCCAAACCATTCCCAAACCACTCCCAACCATTCCCAAACCATTCCCAAACCATTCCCAACCATTCCCAAACCACTCCCAACCATTCCCAAACCTTTCCCAAACCATTCCCAAACCATTCCCAACCATTCCCAAACCATTCCCAAACCATTCCCAAACCATTCCCAAACCATTCCCAACCATTCCCAACCATTCCCAACCATTCCCAAACCATTCCCAAACCATTCCCAAACCATTCCCAAACCATTCCCAAACCATTCCCAACCATTCCCAAACCATTCCCAAACCATTCCCAACCATTCCCAACCATTCCCAAACCATTCCCAAACCTTTCCCAAACCACTCCCAGCCATTCCCAGCCATTTCCGAACCATTCCCAAACCATTCCCAAACCATTCCAAACCATTCCAAACCATTCCCAAACCATTCCAAACCATTCCAAATCATTCCCAAACCATTTCTGTTTTCCCTCTCCAAGCACCGCAGGCGTTTCCCTGCCGGCTGTGTGGATCTGGTGGGATGGACTGGGAATGTGGGAATGTGGGAATGTGGGAACGTGGGAATGTGGGAATGTGGGAATGTGGGAGCTTTCCCAAGCTGTTCTCCAGCTTTTCCCTGGAATCCCTCCTGCCGGTGCCAGACGGCAGTGCCGCTCCCTCATTCCCGGGATTTCTCTGGGATTCCCAGGATTGCTCCCCGATTCCCAGAAATTCTCCCCGATCCCTGGAATTTCTCCCTGATTCCCACAATTTCTCCGTGATTCCCGTGGTTTCCCCCCCAGTTCCTGGGATTTCTCCCCGATTTCCAGAATTTCTCCCTGATTCCTAGGATTTCTCTGGAATTCCTGGATTTCTCCCCGATTCCCAGAATTTCTCCGTGATTCCCGTGGTTTCCCCCCAGCTCCTGGGATTTCTCCCGAATTCCTGTGATTTTTTTCCTGATTTCCAGAATTTCTCCCTGATTCCTGGGATTTCTCTGGAATTCCCAGAATTTCTCCCCATTTCCCAGAATTTCTCCCCGATTCCTGGGTTTTCCCTGGAATTCCTGGATTTCTCCCCTATTCCTGTGATTTCTCCCTGATTTCCAGAATTTCATCCTGGTTCCCAGAATTTCTCCCTGATTCCTGGGACTTCTCTGGAATTCCCAGAATTTCTCCCCGATTCCCGGAATTTCTCCCTGATTCCTGGATTTTTCCCTGGAATTCCTGGATTTCTCCCTGATTCCTGTGATTTCTCCCTTATTTCCAGAATTTCTCCCTGATTTCCGGGATTTCTCCACGATCCCTGGGATTTTGCACCAATTCCTGGAATTTCTCCCCCATTCCCAGAATTCCTCCCCCATTCCTGGGATTTTCCCTGATTTTCCCGGGGGGTGGCCCAGAGGACAGGCCAGCCACGATTGGTGTCCCAATCCCAGACATTCCTCCCTCATTCCCGGGATTTCTTCCTGATTCCCAGGATTTTGCCCCAAGTCCCACAATTTCTTCCTGATTCCTGTGATTTCTCCCTGATTCCCAGGATTTCTCCCCTATTCCTGGAATTTCTCCCCAGTTTCCAGTATTTCCCTGTGATTCCTGGGATTTCTCCCCAATTCCTGGGATGTCTTTGTGATTCCTGGAATTTCTCCCTAATTACTAGGATTGTTTTCCCCTGATTCCTGGGATTTCTCCCTGATTCCTTTAATTTCTCCCGGATTCCTGGAATTTCTCCCTAATTCCCGGGATTTCTAAATGACTCCTGTGATTTCTCCCCAATTCCCAGAATTTCCCTCTGATTCCCGGGATTTCTAAATGATTCCTGTGATTTCTCCCCAATTCCCAGAATTTCCCTCTGATTCCCAGGATTCCTCCTGAATTTCCCGGGACGAGTCCAGGGGTGGCACAGGGGACAGGCCAGCCGGGATTAATATCCCAGTCCCAGACATTTCACCCTGATTCCCAGGATTTCTCTGGAATTCTGGATTTCTCCCCAGTTCCCAGGATTTCTGCCTGATTCCTGGGTTTTCTCCCCAATTCCTGGAACGTTTCCCCCATTCCCGTGATTTCTCCCCGCTTCCCAGGATTTCTCTGATTCCCAGACATTTCTCCCCAATTCCCAGAACTTCTCCCCGATTCCCAGAATTTCTCCCCGCTTCCCAGGATTTCTGTGATTCCCAGAACTTCTCCGATTCCCAGAACTTCTCCCCGATTCCCAGAATTTCTCCGATTCCCAGTATTTCTCCCGATTCCCGGGATTCCCGTGATTCCCAGAATCTCTCGCGCTTCCGGGATTTCTGTGATTCCTGGATTCCTGTGATTCCCAGGATCTCTTCCCTCTTCCCGGGGTTCCTGTGATTCCTGGATTCCGTGATTCCCAGAATTTCTCCTCTTCCCGGGTTCCTGTGATTCCCGGGATCTCTCCTTCCCTGGATTCCGTGATTCCCAGAATCTCTCTCCTGCTTCCCTGGATTTCTGTGATTCAGGTTCCTGTAGTTCCTGGGTTCCTGTGATTCCCAGAATTTCTCCCCGATTCCCGATCTCTCCCCGCTTCCCGGGATTCCCTTGATTCCCAGAATTTCTCCTCTTCCCGGGATTCCGTGATTTCGGGATCTCTCCGCTTCCCGTTTTCTGTGATTCGGGTTCCTGTGATTCCCAGGATCTCTCCTCTTCCCGGGATTCCTGTGATTCCCAGAATTTCTCCCCTCTTCCTGGGTTCCTGTGATTCCCTGGATTCCTGTGATTCCCAGGATTCTCCTCGCTTCCTGGGATTTCAGATTCTGGGTTCCGTGATTCCTGATCTCTCCTCTTCCTGATCTTCCCCGCTTCCTGGATTCCTGTGATTCCTAGATTCCTCCCCACTTCCGGATTTCTGTGATTCTGGCCCTGGGATTCCCAGAATTCTCCCCTTCCTGGGGTTCCTGTGATTCTGGATTCCTGCGGATTCCTGATCTCTCCCCGCCTCTGGGATTTCTGGATTCCTGATTCCTGTGGACTCTCAGGATCTTCCCTGTGATTCCTGGATCTCTCCTCTTCCTGGATTCCTGTGACTCCGGATCTCTCCTCTCCCTGGGGTGCCTGGCGATCCCCTGATCTCGATCTCTGATCCCGGTCCTGATCCTGGCGTGTCTCGATCTCTGAGCAGATGGAGCGCGGCTGATCCGATTAGCGCCGCCGGCGGAGGCCGCCTGGCCTGGGCCTTCCAGGATGTTTTTCCGGCTGGAAAACACCCCGGATCCAGCTTCTGTAGCCAACCCTGGCAGCGAAGGGAATTCGGGAATAGGTGAGATCCAGCTCCGGGATTTTTGGGATTGGGGAATTCCTGGAGATTCCTCGGTTTTTTTGGGTTCTGGCTGCGCTGGTGGCAGCAGGGACAGGACACATCCCGGCCCGCTGGGTGGGAGCAGGAATTTCCTGGAAGAGGGAATTGAGCTTCC
>JAREIS010001160.1:0-28454 GCA_030060385.1 Muscicapa striata striata
GACACATGCAAGTAGAGTCAAAGGTCCTGTAACCCCTCTTACTGCAGGTTGGGCAGTGACATCTGAGCCTGGAGACCTCACAGTGCGAATTCAGGGATTTGATGATGGATCAATTTGTCTCAAAGTTCTCCCAGTCAGGACTGAAAGTCACTTGTCCCGAACCTGGGTTGACTGTAACCTGTTCATCAAAAAAGGTGTCTATATTGTACTGAGTTGTGGTGGTGTCTTTCTATGGTGGGTATCTCCCATTCGCATTATGTGTCCAATGTAAAAGAAACCAACATAAGGAAACTGTTAAGGTACTTAATACCCTATCAGCACACGGAAAAATCAAAATTGATAATCATAACTGGTGGGAGTTATTTGAGAATGGAACAAAAGGAAAGAAAGCCAGAGCAGAGGTATTGACAAAAGAGTGCAAGAAAGGGTTGTGTATACCATGCTGTTACTGCTGTACCTCGTACTGGAATGTTAAAGCTAAAAGCTGGGACAAAATTAAGAAACACCACCAAAAGAGAAAGACAAAGTGGGACACCTCAGGACATACTCCCTGTTCCCGAGAAGATTAAACAAACCTTGGCTACTGGTAGCAACCCCGTAGGTTTTGAGGGAGGCAGAGGGATGGAAATAGTCATGGGAGTCATCCTATTGCTAATTATGATAAAAGGAAACAATGCTGATGCTTGTTCCATGTGTTACCAGATAATTGCATACGGTGGACACATGGTATCCACCCTTGCCTTCCACACACATATCAATTCGGCCTGCTATAATAAGCACAACTCAGAAACTTGCAATGTCATGGGGAGAAGTTACTGGGTAGCCACCAGTTTGGGAAAAGGAGGGTGGGCATACCAAAGTTGCCCAGTAGGAGAAGCATACCTCTGCTTCACATAAGATGGTATGTGAGCATCAGGGAGGAGTGCAAGATCACTACAAGGAGGAATTGATAAAGAATATAACTAAAACATTCAAGGGAACAAGGACAAACCATGAGAAAAGTTGTAACTTGTATGAAAAATTTAAAAAAACTACTCAGCAAACCAAACTTACCCACCTCAGGAAAGGATTTATTTATAGAATTCATTAAAGTAATTACTCCTGAACTGAACTTAACTCACTGTTGGATCTGTGGAGGAATGCAGATGATTGATTACAGCCATGGAGGGGGGAGGGATTAGGCCCAGAGCAGTTACTGCAGTGGAATCAAATGGAAATATGGAGGGGAGTCAATAGACCTAGAGGGTGAGTTCTAAGTCATGAGGTAATAGGAGAGGTATGTATAATACGTCAGGGAACTAACTTTACCCAATATGTGGGGCACATCCCCTGTAAGATTATCCTGATTACAAATACAAGCAGTCAGTCTTGGTGGCCCGAAGCTCCAAAAGGATATTGGGGAAAGTTAAGTAAAGGCAATTGTATAAAGAACAATTTTACAGGACTATGCTGGTATAATAAGAATAGAGCTAATCCATACGAAGAAGTAAAAAGTGTAAGAACTTATTGGCAGCAACCTGAATCAGTTAAACTAAACTGGAAAGCCCCAGACAAAATATTCTGGATCTGCGGGAAAACAGCTTACAATACCCTACCAAAAAGATGGAGATGTACTCTAGGGATGATCCAGCCTGCGTTTTTCACATTACCAAAAGAAAAAGGTAATAGAGTGTTAGGAGTTCCCTTGTGTAAAACTTTGTATCAAAACAAAAGAAGCCCAGCCATAGGGGGAACACAAGTCTGGAAGGATGATAAATGGCCTCCAGAACGAATTATGGAGTACCATGGACCAGACCTGGGCTCAAGATGGGAGCTGGGGCTATGGCACTCCAGTTTATATGCTAAATAGAATTATCAGGCTACAAGCCATAATAGAAATTACCTCCAATTGAACAGCCGGAGCAATGGAATTGATAGCTGAACAACTTACTCAAACTAGAGCAGCAGTATATCAAAACTGAATAGCCCAAGAATATCTATTAGCTAAAAAAGGAGAAGTGTGTGGGAAGTTCAGTAATTCTAAATGCTGCTTAGAAATTGATAATAATGGTGAAGTAATTACTAAAATTGCAGAAGAAATAAAACTAATAGCCCATGTACCTGTACAAACCTGGAACTCTATGCTTCATAATAATTAGTGGAATAACCTATTAGAGGGAGCGTAGTGAAAAAAACTCAGTTTTATGTTAATGTGCATTATTAGGACTACTGTTCATCCCCTGTCTTGTTCCACCCTTCATTCGAATAATCCAATCTCTGGTTCAAGAAATGCAAGGTGCTACAATACCAATAAATCCTGAGTTGACAACAAAACTAATAACAGTGAATTAATTAAATCTAGTACAAAAAGTACTGACAAAATTTGAAGCCCGAACATGTATCACTCAGAATAAAAAAAAAGAAGTGGGGAAATTGTGATAATTGATAAAAGACTCATGTTAATCATAGAAGTATTGGGGTTTGTATAAACAAGAATACTTAGGTCTGAAATGAAGCATAAACACTAGATAAAGGAAAATATATTATTAAATCATTCTGCTTTAAATCCCCCTGTTATGAATATTATGTTTTCTAAATAAGTTGTATCTAGTACCAATTTGCAAAATTACTTTCCGATGGTCTGATAGTCCAACAGACTTTGCAAGCTCAGAATTCCTCCCTCTGTTCGATCAATGCTGCCTACAAAGACCAGACTTCCTGACTTTTGCTGGTTTTATCTACCAAGACCAGGTGGTTAACTATGAGACTGACTATCGCCCAGACACTTTACAGATGTTTATTTCAACCACCCCTGCTTGCCTGGCAAAATTGTGACAGCAAAAATCCAAAAATTATTGATGACAACAAGAGACCGTACTATAATGTGACTGCAAACCCAAGTTCGATGGAGCGTGGAGGGGGCAGTGACCCCTCACGTTACCTAGCGCTGCATTGCTTCGTCTATATAAAATAAAGCAATCTAAGTTTCGCTGAATATCGAGACTTTTTGTTTCTCATTTAGAACACTGTCGTGCTCTGATTTGTCTGATGATAAATTCAACTAATTCCCTCAAGTCAAGTATGTTCTGCCCGTGACCAGTGATTGAACTGTCCCCACCCTTTTCCAAACCCTCAAGCCTTTCATTCTGTGTTCTGTTCCCTGCCCAGGGTGAGGAGGGAAGTGACAGAGAGGTACCGGCCTCTCTCAAACATCCCTTGCTCCGGCCTGGGCTCCTGCCGAAGCTGAAGCTAGGTCCCGGATCCACCCGGACTCACCTCCAACTCCCAGCGCCCTCAGCTCCTGCTCACCCCGAGATCCCGGCGGTTCAGGGCAGCAGCGATTCCTCGGGTTCCTACCTGGGCCGGGCCCAGCGCCGCAACTGCCCCTCAGGCGAGGTTTGCGAGAAATGGCAGTGCTTGGGGAAAGGAAGGCAAGTTCGTGCCGAGTGCAGAGCCCGCCCCTCGCTGCGATTGGCTGATTCTGCCGTCACTCCTCGTTCTCGCGCGCTGATTGGGCAAAACAGGGACAAGGCCGGGTTCGGTGCCGCCATCAGAGCAACCCCGGCGCGGAAAGGCGCCATTGATGAAGCGTCTGTGCGGACCCGGCAGCGGCCGGAGCCCGGTGAGGCCACGAATATGGTGCCTTTGTCAACCGTTGGGGGAAGGGGTGTTGTCCCCGCTCTGCCCAATCAGAGGATCGAGATCGAGGAGTGACAGCAGAGTCAGCCAATGGCAGCGAGGGCGGGCTCTGCAGACGGCTCAGCAGCCTCGGCCCGCGCTCTCAGGGCCCCCCGGGCTGTGTGAGGGGAAAGCCGGAGATGAGGAACAGCCCTGGAACGGGCCCGGGCCCGAGGCGGGATTGGCCTGGAAACACAAACAAAGTTCTCCGCAGCTCCCGGCACGCCTTTCCCAGCCCTGCGTGTTTGCTGGCTCCAACTCAGCGGGAAGCCCTGGAGCCTCATTTTTTGCTATTCCCTAATTAGGAGCATCAGTGCATGGTTTGATTTCCTCCAAAATGGGAAAACTGCCCCAAACCCCTGTGCAGTGGGAGGGAGATTTCCATGTGTTAATTACACTGCACGTATCAGTGTGCACGAGCTCTCTGAGTACAACAGCTCTTGTGCTTGTGGCCGTGTGTGCATTGGTGGAGACTGTGCGTGGGTGGGTGTCTGTGTAGCACGGATGTGCTGGTGTGAGTGCGTGTCTTTGGAGGGCAGTTTGTTCTCTAAATAAATTTCATAGTCAAGTCTAAAGCTTTGATTTATACTGACCTTTTAAATCTAACATGTCAAACAAGAGATTTTCAAATGCACCAAGGATCAAGGGGCATTATTATGTGCATCCACTGCTGCTCTCACCCCCGTCCCCTGGAAACTGCTGCCATCAGGACGAGAGGCTGTGCCAGGTGCAAACCTCTCTAGAACTGTAATGCTCCCTGAGCCAGTTCCCTTGTGCCAGCAGTGCTGGGCAACTGCCTTAGGGTGAGGCATGTGGGGCAGCACTGGGGTGGAAATAGCCATGAAGAATAGAACTGCCTGCTAATATGCATTCTCCATCAGACTTGGCACAGGCCAGATGGGGCTGTTGAAGGGTGAGTGGGCCTTACTGACCACCCCTTGGCTCTCCAGCTCACGGATCATCTTGTGAATGGGGATCATGGCATCTTGATTCGTCTGATACTGCCAGTGGTGCACTGTCAAGGTGGCCATTGGTACTTGTTGCTCTGTCACTTTCAGGAGTCCCACTGCAGATGGATTTTCTGACAGTCCAGGCAAGGTGTTCAACTGCTCAGTGCCCTCTGCCTCTACAGCAGCTATTCCAAAAGCCCACCTGAGTCCCTTTGGGTCTTTGTAGTAGCTGTTCCGGAGGAAGTCTTTGCCCAAAATACATGGAGCCTCTGGGCCAGTCACAGTTGGATGTTTCTGCCACTCCTTGCCAGTCAGGCTCACTTTGGCTTCCAACAGAGTCAATTCCTATGATTCCCCCGTCATCCCAGCAGTGGAAACAGGTTCTGCCACCACATCCTGATGGCATTAGGGTACACTGCACACCAATATCAACTAATGCCTCTATTTCTATGGCTCTGATGAGCCAGGCCATTGGATCCACATTGTTTTTCCTGTGCCTCTCCCTGTCTAGATACAGGGCCCCTCTAGCCCTGGTTATTATTTCCTTCCTGGGCATACATACTAGAGGATCCTTCAAGGGGATTTGACAGATCACCTTCCCTTCTGTAATACACAGCACCTTGGTTATGGGAGGCTGAGGCTCCTTCACTTTAGTGGAACTCCCTGAGTTGATGCACTCGTGCTGCCAGGACAGAAGTGGGCTTCCCATCCCACCTTCTCATGTCTTCCCCACGGCCATGCAGACAGAACACAGGTCAGCCTGTGGGGTGCATCCTCTCTCCCTCGCTGGGGGACGTTGGGCTCTGACTTTGGGGCCTGTGACTTTCACAGGTGCCATATGGGAACTGTTCCTCCTCACCTCCTCCCTCATCTCCTCTTGGAGGCTCTTAATCCCAGCAGAGACATGAGCCTGCATGGGGCCATTGATGGCACTCTCATAGTTCCTCAGCTTATGGGTGACAGCACCCACTGTCTCTCAGTTGTTATCAGCATTAATTCTTGCAATAAAAGTGGTATATTGAGATGGCCCCAGGTTTGCCAGATTCCAAAACATCTGCCCTGTGCACCTGACCTTGTCAGGGTCATTGTCATGCTGTCCATCCCTCCCAAAGAGTTCCTCCAATACTGCCACTTCCTTCAGCTGCTGGATCCCTTCCTCAAGGGTCTTCCAGCACATTCTATGGTGATGCTCCTGCATTCTCTCTCTGTGGACAAACCTCTCTCTCACACTCATTAAAAGCCACCCCCAGAGGGAAAGGGGGCCTGGCTTCCTTACAAATACCTGATCCGCACCTGAGTCCTGGGTTAAAGGTCCCAAATTTCTTGCCTCAGTATCATCCAGTTGCACACTTGTACCCATAAGGTCCCTGACTGAAGTAACCAAGTTGCAAAAGCCTCACTGCACCATCATTCAATGTCTTTTTGCAGATTACAAAGATTTTCATAAGACAGGGACCCGATGACAATCTCAACCTCTGGTTCTCCTGCTGTTTGTGAGGGCCCTCCTTGCTGATCCTTATTATCCAGGGGCTTTGTTTTCATCTTAAAATTTTTAGTTTCCATAGGGGCAACTGCTGCTGGCTGTGAGTGCCCTTGCAGTTCAGTTGGAACCTGACAGATGTAATGTTTGTGGAATCCACTGCAGCACCATCAGACTCTCCATTTCTAGGGCAGGGAGAGGGTTTCTCACCAGCTGGGGAAAGGCACTCCTTCAGTATCTGGCCTATCTCCTTCACTAGAACCCCCACCCACTCTGGGTGGTTCCTTTCTGAGGTGGGCTGTGGGGCAGGGTCAGGCTCTGGGGCAGCATCCCTAGTCTCTGGGGTAGGTATCAGAGGGGTTATCCAAGCCAATATCCCCTTATCTCTGAATGTGAAACAGAATAGGTTGAACAGGCATATCAGCAACACCAGCCACTGTATGATATCATTAGCATTTAGAGGAGATTGGAACCCTTCAAAAACTGGTGGGGTGGACCCAAAAAAACTGGGTGAAGGGTTGGGAGAAAATTGCCCCTCCTGTCACTTCCTCACAGTAAGTACCATTACTAAAGTAATCCCAAAAACATACAGTTAGAGTGTGATAGCTCTGAATCCATGTACCCATCTTCCAGAGGAAATTAAAAATCCATGAATTCCTCACCTTATCATCCCACAAAATGAACTGGATAACAGCTACAGTAGCCTTAGTTATAGGATCCATGTTGGAGAAGGGGCTGCAAATGGGAGAGACATAGCTGTGACCATGTGCAACCTGAACCAGGGTAAGCTAGACCACATGGTGCCACCTAACACAAAAATTTAGGTCCCTCAAGAACCATTATTCCTTTTCACCCTTTCCTCACAATGCCCTCAGGTGCCACCGTTGGGCACCAAAATCTCTCCTGGTTTGAAAAAAAGATAGGTGAGTGCTAGGGAAAGCAGGGCCTTCCCTTGAAATGGAGAAAGTAAATCCTTCCCTCTGAATTAGTATAATTTTTAAATTAAGCAGCTTTCAGGCAAAGATATGGGGATAGGAATAACAGTTCTTTACTAGTATGTATAACAAGGCAAACAAAACAACCACTATGGAATTCACAACAAACAGAGCAGTAACCCAGTTCCAGTCCTTCTCGGCCTCAGGCACGTTTCCCCTGTGGTGCAGTTCCTGTCACAGTGTGCAGGGAGCTCTGGCAGATTCCCGGTGGACAGGGCAGATGCGACGATCCTGCGCAGCTGCAGGGGTGCTGGGGGTGATGGTGGCTGTGTCCCAGATGGGAAGGGGATGGAGGAGAGGCGGGACACTCGGCAAACAGCAAGCTGAAGTGGGAGGGCATCCAAGCAGGAGTGAGGGGCCAAAACAGAGAGGCAGCTCCCGGCTTTGGGATGGTGGGGGTGGGTAGCAACGACCTTTTTCCTCCAAAGCCAAAAACGAGTGAGAGCCAGCAACTGCCCCCACCCTCCTGGACCTGTTTCTAATCTCAGGGTGTTCCCCCTTTCCCTCCCCTACCCTCCCCCGCCCTCCAAGAGAAACTCCCAAAAAAACAGGGAGACTCCCCCTCCAGTGCTAGGACCTAACCATCAGTGCTTTTTAGCATTTCAATGGGGAAAAAATTCCAGAGGCAGAGAGGAAAGGAAAAACCAACCGCCAACAGATGTTTATCCAATTCTTCACTGATTTGAGGTTTATCAGCTGTTGCAGACACTGGGATGATAGTACAGTGTTTTAGTGCTTCATAATAATTTAATTTCACGTGGGTTATTAATTATGTCTGTTGTCAGAAACGTTTGGGATTGTTGTATCTGATTTATCACCTACTGCTGTAAGTTTTGGTTTGCTCTATATATCTTTTTTTTATGTTCCCTTCATGTTCATGGCAAGAGTCATGCATGCTGGTTTTAAAACAAAGACGGGGAAATTAGCTTCTATTTTTTTTTTTTAATTGAAATATTTATACAAAAAGAAATTAAAATATTTTTATGTAATGCTCCTCAGTTGAATGTACAAAAAAAAGTCTAATTCGTTAATTTAAGGAAAAGGTATGCATGTATTTTTACCATCAACAAGTTCAAAGTAATCACCTGTTTATTCAGCCAAACATCAACTGCCTCCAAGAAAATGAGGCCCAGTGAGAAGAAAAATAAGCTAATCATCATGCAGCCTTCATGGTCAGAACAAAAACAGAAGTAGGACTGCCAAGACATAGCTGTGTCTGGAAATTTAGAGGCAAATTGCCAACAAAAGCCTTAGGGCATCATCATGGTTTAATGCTCCTACTAATCTTCTTCAGTTATTCCCTGTTCCAGGATCCAAGAGCTCATTCACTGGTGACAAAGATCAACATTCCCAGCTATGGACTATTTGGATTTTAAAACAATGGTCATTAATTTCCATTTACCTAGAAGACATTGGACATTTTTCTTCTATTTTCTTATGCTGTGAAACCTTGTGTCAATGACATGATTGAATTTGCTAAGTTTTGTTGATTGTAATTGGTCTTTTATGTATCTTATCCTGTATCTAATAGATAACCAGTGATAACCTCAATGAGATAACACCCCCACAAGAGTGAGCTAAGTAACTTGCTTGTTCCCATGTGAAAACAATCTTAAGCATGAAAACAACACAACAAGCTATTCTCATAAAAGAACCGTTTGCACCTGCAATAAACAAGAAATCTGTCTCATGAGAATCAGTGAACAAAATATACAAACTAATCAAGAATAGACAAATTTGATTGATGAGTAAAATACCTTTTACTAACCAATGGAATAGTTGGAATGAAAACTATTAACCAAATACAGTTAGTTATACACGAGGTCTGTAAAAACTGTACAAAATAAG
This sequence comes from Muscicapa striata striata, assembly GCA_030060385.1. Taxonomy (NCBI): domain Eukaryota; kingdom Metazoa; phylum Chordata; class Aves; order Passeriformes; family Muscicapidae; genus Muscicapa; species Muscicapa striata. The sequence continues at coordinate 8,931 of JAREIS010001160.1, forward strand.
TTGTGTCAATAAAGAATTGGCTTTTCCTGCATGAAGAAAATGTATTCATGTCTGTTTTATTACAGCAGTTGTAACTTGTCACTTCTAAACTCTGAGCCTGTGATTAACAGTTCTCACCCAACAGCTCCTCAGGCATGAATACTGCAGCTCCAGAGAGAAACCTCATCCCAAATTAGATGTATGCTGTCTTCTGCCACCCTGTTTGCAATGTGCCCTCGCAGATGGGTGTCACAGAGCGTTTTTACCCTTTTAATAAAAAAGGAAAGGGCAGTTGTTGCAGTGCAAGCTGCTTGCAATAGGCGCTGCCTTGGAAAGCCGGCTCGGTACCACGGGCCCGCCCCGGGTGGATTTAACCCGGTCGGATTCCACCTGGGCTGCAGCATGGGATTGGCCAAAGGAGCTGGGCAGCACCAAGACCTCAAGCAATGATATGCTCAGGCATGAGGATTCTGGACCCCCAAAACAAGGGAGCCTCCAGGAATAAACTGTCACTGTTGTGCACACAAGGTGAGCAGTGTGTCCTGTCTGTCTGCAGCTCTGCCTCCACCACGAGGCTGCCAGTCAAGCAGTTACAGAGTGGGACCCCTCCCAATGCAATTTGGGGGTCCCAGTACCCTCTTTTGCCCCACTCTTCCACCCCTTCCCCATTTCCCCCCAGTCCACCACCCCTGTCCCACCTGATTGGTTTTGGGGATTCAGGTACGTTTTCCCTCAATTCAGGCACCACCTGGAGGCTTTTTCCTGGGAAGAACCCCTGATTTCTGGGGGTTTTGAAGGGGGACAGCTCTGTCTGGCTTTCCCCTTCCTCTTGTGGCCTCTCAGCTGCCCCTGACACCCTGGGGGTGCTGGGATTTCCCTCCTGGGGACAAGGACGTTCATTCCCTTCCAGGAGCCCAATGCCCGGCTGGGGCTCCAGGGCAGGGGTCCTTGAGCAGCTGCCCCAGAACCTCCGCCAGGGTCTCCCAGCGCAGCCGGAGCCGCTCGGCCTGGGGTCCCAAAGCCCTCAGCAAGCCCCAAGTGCCTCCCAGGAACCCTCAACTCCCTCAAACCCAGCATCCCCCACAGCCCCTGCAAGTTCCCCCCATGGCACCGGCCGTGGCCATGTCCCCACGTGTCACTGGCCATGTCCCACCATGTCCCCACCCATGTCTCAGTTCAGTGTCTTTATTTTTACCCCAGTGTTGGATGTTGTAAAGGGCTGAAGAGAAATCAAAAGCAAATGAAGGCCAAAAGAAAAGCATTTCCATGTCTGTGCAAGCTGAGGATCCACGTGCTTGAGTGGAAGAACCTTGTTTGGAGGGGTTTCCATCTCACTGTCTCCAAAATCTTGGTCTTTGCCCCAGTCCATCAGCACTTTGCTGTGGAAGACACCCTTGGGCAACAGGAAATCAAAATCCAGGAATATCTGAGGTTGTGTGTACTGGTTCTGGTTTATTAATTTGAACTTTTTTTGTTGCAAGATAGGATTAGGAGGAAGGCAAAACACAGGTTTAACTTTAAATGGTATAAAGAGAAATTTTATTACTAGAAACTATAAGAAAAAAAAACCTAGAATAAAACTTTACATTATTTTTTCATACTAAAAATGTACAAAAAAAGACCCAATTTACTACCTTTAAAATGACTTCTACAAATATACTTGAAAGATGAGGGTTTTTTTTAATCTACAAAGATTTCTTCACAAGAAAGTTTTTGTTTGGTTTTCATATTAGAGGGATTAGCCACCTGGGAGAATGGAAATCTGATTACTATCAGATTTTTTTTCAAAATTAACAAACTTTTCAAACTAACAGTTTTCCTCATAACTTTTACTAAGGACTATATTAACTTATGAGGCAAACTTCAAGGATTATATCAGATTAAGCAAAAACTTTATTTTTGAGAACAGAGGTTATTTTCTTTTTCTTTTTTTTGGGGGGTAACAGCCATGGCGTTTTTATTTTTTAAATTTAGGGGATTACAGCAATTTTAACATTTTCTTACTTTAATATTAATGCTTTTGTTTATATTTACAGTTAGAACAATCATATTCACTTCATAATATTTTTATGTGTCATAGGGAAATAAGAGATTTTTCCCCATAGTTTAAAAAAAAAGAGAAATTTTAGTTCACAACTTTGCTTCTTTATTTAGGATTTGACATCTCTTTTTGTATAATTTTGGTGTATTTATATTGTTTCTCTATGTAATACGATGATTTTTTATTTTTTTTTTTTTAATTATTTAGGAGAGAGAATACAGTATCTGTAAAGTTTTATTCTGGACATTAAAAGAGTTAATACCTTGCCCGGGCAGCAGAGGGTTTTGTGATTTTTTCCAGGTGGGGCTGTTGAGTTATTTACAATAAAGAGTCTTTCCAGGCCACGCTGGGGGCTGGGTGAGGACTGCAGGGTTTAGTCAGAGAAGCGCTGATGAGTTTCTGGTTTCATGGCTGTTCTCCGGCGCCCGCTGCACTCAATTCCAGCCGCGGGCCAGGGGTTCTTCCTCCACCCTGCCCAGCAGACAAGGCTGGGCCTTGCCAGAACGGGGCTCAGCTGTTTTTCCCCAGGCCCGTGGGCAGCGGGGCGGGCCCGGCCGTTCGGAGCCGCTCCGGGCCGGGGCAGGGCAGGGTTCTGCCGAGCCGCGGCCGTGCCGGGGGCAGGGATGTGAGCAACGGGCCTTGCCTTTCCTTTCCCTGGATATCGGGGTCCCTGGCTGGAAACGGGGCCCGGCAGCTTCCTGAGCTCTGAGTCAGAGCCCGCCTGCCCCTGCCCGGCCCGGGCAACGTGGAGGGGACCTGGGCTGGTGTTACTTTGTGAGAGGCTGGAAGGAAAGGAGAACATTCCCGGGGTTTTTTGTCTTTACATGTGTTTCTCAAAGAGGCATAGACTTGCTTATTGCTGTAACAATGTGTCAATATTTAAAAGGCAACACTGATTCGTTCTTGTCAGATACAAGGGAGACTGCCCAGGTCTCGGCAGGTAAAAAATTTCAGGAAATCTTTAAAAACCATCACATAGGAAAAGACCTCCAAGACAATTCAGTATTCCTGGATGCCACCAGAAGATAGGATTGAACACAAAAGAACTTCTTGGGTTGAAAGTGAACAAATCCACTCTCCCCAAAGAATTTCCAATGTCGGTTTGCGTCCCAGTGAAAATCACTGCCCCTCCATTCCTCCAGGATGATGCAGAGCCCCTCCAGCCAGGTGTCTTCCCAACACGGCTCACTAGGACCATGAATCACCAGGGCTCTGCCCAACGGGGGTCACTGGGGATCATCCAACACCAATCCTCCCATGGGGGATGGAGTTGGAGCAGAGCACGAAGCTCTTCCCACACTCGAGACACTCACAGGGCTTCCCTTGGTGGAGCCTCCATTGGTGTTGGGAACAGGCTGAGCTCCAGGAGAAGCTCTTCCCACACTCAGGACACTCAAAGGGCCTCTCCCCAGTGTGGATGCGCTGGTGTTTTCTCAGGTTGGAGCTCCACCCAAAGCTCTTCCCACATTCCAAGCAGGTGTAGGCCCGTTCCCCTGTGTGAATCACCTGGTGGTGCATAAGGTGGGAGACCTCACTGAAGCTCTTGCCACATTTCCCACACCCATAGGGCTTCTTTCCACTGTGGATCCTCTGGTGTCGAATCAGGACAGAGCTCTGGCTGAAACCCTTCCCACATCTCCCACACTCGTAGGGCTTCTCCCCAGTGTGGCTCCTCTGGTGTTGGATCAGCTTGGAGCTCCAGCTGAAACCCTTCCCACATTCCAAGCACTTGTGGGGCTTCTCCCCTCCATGAGGCTTCTCCACCAGCTCTGAGCTCTGCCTGCATCTCCGGCCGCCTTCCCGGCTCAGGGAGGGTCTTTCCTCCTCGCAGCTCCCTGGGCTGGGTTTGCAGCCCCTCCTCCTGAGGGATCTCCGGGGCTTTTCCTCCTCTGCCATCTGCCAACGCCTTGGGAATGAAAAATCCTGGTTTGGGGGAAAAGAAGAGGAGAGAGCCTTGGGCTGGGAGTTCCTCCTTGCCCAAGTGCAACTCAGGAACACATTGGAAATCCTGTGTTTGTAAGAACCTCCAAAACAGCACGATTAAGCCGAAAAATGCTCCAAACATCATAACACAGATGGAAAGCACACCAAACAACAAGATTTGGCCAAAACCCCCTCAAAAATATAAAGATTCAGCCCCTGCAAAACAAAAACCCACCCAAATTTAGCCCAATAAAGCTCAGAAACACCAAGATTCACTCCTGTGAAAATCACAGATCCCTCTCTCCCATCACCTGCCACATGTGATGGGGACAATGCTCCTGGGGCTGGGGAGAGGCTGCAGATACAGGGAGGGCTGGAACCTTGTGCTCCTTCCTGTTTCTGCTCCTCCTCCTCCTCCTGTGTCCCTACTCCTCCTCACATTCCTTTTCCTCCTACTATTCCTCCCTCTCACGCACAATCCCACCTTTTTCTCCCACATGCAGCGTTTGACCACTTCCAATGCAAATTTTGTGTATATACATGGGTGACTCTTATTGATGGCAAAATTTTGGTATGGGTTTTTTATGTTGACCTTTAGGATGGATTTTGCAAAACCAGAAGAGCTTTAAAGACAACACTTTAACAGATAAAAAGTTAATAGAATATTGTTATTAAGAAAAAAAAAAAAGCAGATTGTGGGGGACATATATGAGTCATCCAATGGCTGCCCTGGAAGAGAAGCAGGAGAGGAGCTTCAGAAATGCAAATTAACACTGCTGGGGCGAAGTGTGAACAATGTACCAGGGTCTCCTTGCCTGGGGGAGGAATTGGGCTGATTCCCTCTGGCCCTCACCCCAAGCTCTGCCTGCTTGCACAGATGGAATTTGCACAGCTAAAGGCAGAGCCCATAGTGAGGATATCTGACTGCAACAGAAATTGGTTAAGCTGCAAAGGGAAACAGCAAATGGAGAATGTTGTGAAAACTTTACTAAAAAAGTAGTGGGGAATCATCCCTCTCCCCACTCCAACATGTGCTGTCACTGTCTGGGTTACAGAGGGTGTATTAGAGCACTGGGGTGTTATTGCTAGTCCAGAGAAATCAGTTGGGAATCCAAGTACCTGATGATTTAATTAGAGAAAAGTGGTCAATTGATGCAGCCCTGGCTGGAGGGAGTGCTCAAAAATGGGAAAAAGATGAACAGACACCAGAACAAATCCAAATCCACGGACCAAGCCCTGGGAACCTAAACAAATTCATATGAAGAGAAAGAAAATTCACGAATACTTTGAGTACCATATTTAGATTAAAAACTAAATATTATTATCATTATTACTATTATTATTATTACTCAGACTATTATTATTGTTGTTGTAGTTGTTGTTATTGTTATTATTATTACTGCTATTATTATTATGTACTAAAGAATATATTATCAGTCCTCGAAATAGCAATTGACCACCTCCAGCTCCTGACCTTCCTGCTGACCAACCCAGGGAAATGAAGAACAAGACATTTCACCATGGGATGGGATGGGATCAGATTACCTATCAACAGTAGGAGGGGGAGTGTGTGGAAAATTAAATGACTGAAACTGCTGTTTCCAAAGAGATGATAACTGAAAAGTGGTGAAACAGGTGATACAGGAAACAAGAAAGTAGATCATGTACCAGTCCAAATGTAGAAAGGATGGGAATGGGACACCTTTTCGTGGATCCTTGGCAGATCATGGGTTAAACGAATGCTGTTCCTCCTCTGATGTTCTGCAGCAACTCTCATCTTTTTCCCATGCACGACACCTTGCTGAGTGCAGCTCATTCAGCAGGTGAGCAAGGGGATGCAGGTGGCAGCCAGGCCTGATCCAGAAACGGCTACAAAAGGACAGGGAGTGAGGGCACTGAGAATAATCCCAAAACCAAAGAGGAACCAGGAAGAAAAAACAGAGTCAACGAGTGAATCTGCTTGGAGATACGGCCAGGAACACGAGAAAGCAATAGCAAAACTCTTTAGTTTCAGAAAATGTTACGAATTGAACACGGACTGCTGCACAGCCAAGATCCTGCTCAATTCCTGATGTTCGAGAAGGAGAAACACTGAACGCAGCCGGGAATATCGGATGTTATAATAAAGGAGGGGTGCATATTAAGGAGGAAATGCGGCAGACGCATCGGGAAGTCTGAACCTTCCAAATACCTCAGCCCGTGGGCAAAGGGAGAGGGAGATGAAGCCGGGAAAATGAGGATAAAAAAAAAGAGGCTGCGTTTTAGAGACCGCATGGAAAATGCCCGCAGCCTCTCCCATTGTTCATCAATAAAGACACTTTTACAGGACTCCTCTGTCTCCTTTGGGCACACAAAACTCCGGCCACGCGAATTTTCCCGCACAGCCCCGGGGCCTCTCTCAAACATCCCTTGCCCGGCCCGGGCTCATCACCCCCCAGCTCCCACCGCCCTCAGCTCCCGCTCACCCCGAGCTCCCGCCGGTTCAGGGCAGCAGCGGTTCCTTGGCCCGATGCCCGGGCCGGGCCCAGCGCAGGAGCCGCTCCTCAGGCGAGGTTTGAGAGAAATGGCGGAGACCGGGGAAAGGGAGGGGAGTCCGTTCCGAGGCGAAAATGGCGCCTTTGCCCCCGGGGCCGGGCTTGTTCCTGTTTTGCCCAATCAGCGCGCGAGAACGGGGACTGACGGCAGAATCAGCCAATGGCAGCGAGGGGCGGGCTGTGCACACGACCCCTCCCTGTCCCCGCGCTCCGCCATTATTTGGAAACTTCGCCTGAGGAGCGGCTGCGGCGCTGAGCCCGGCCCGGGCTGAGGCTGACGGAGCCGCTGCTGCCCTGAACCGCCGGGAGCTCGGGGTGAGCGGGAGCTGATGGCGCTGGGAGCTGGGGCTGAGGCCGGGATGGAGCAGGAACCCACCTGCAGTCCTCTCAGGTGTCCGGGCTGGAGCAGGGGCGGCCTGAGAGAGGCCCCGAGGCCGTGGAAGCCCCTGCAGGGCCATGGAAGTGGCTCCTGGCGGGACTTGTGAGGCCGTGGGGGATCCCCGCTGGAGCAGCCTGTTCCTGAGGGGCTGTGTCCCGTGGGAGGGACCCCGGACTGGATCAGGACAAGGATTCCTGTCCCTGAGCGGGGCGGCTGTGACATGACCTGAGTGTGACACCCATCCCCTGTGCCTCTGGGTGGGGAGGGGGGAGGGAATATGGGATAAAGTTAAGCCTGGGAAGCAGGGAGAATTAGAATGAAGATCTTTCCTTAGGATTTGGCTAACCGATGTTAATTAGGTCCGAACTCCTGGATTTCCTTCTCAGCCTTTTCCAGACCGGGGCTGGAGAGCCCCTGAGCCCAGGGTGAGGGGTCCCCCCGTGCTGAGCTGTGCTGGGGCTGTTTCTGTGCTCAGGGACACTTGGCATGGGCCACGGCACTTGGCCACCAGTGGGGCTTCTGTGCACTCCTCAGGCAAAGTGTAAGTCTTGCTCTAATTGCCTTGCCTTAATCAGAGCATGTCTTGGAACTCTTTTCCCTTCTCCTGCCCTTGCAGACCCATCCATGAACACATTTTGTCCCTCAGGCCAGGGAATGTCTCATCAATCTCTCCTGTGCTGGCTCTGGAGCTCTGTCCCTTGAATGCAGCCATGGGTTTGTTGCCAGCCCCTGTGCAGGCTGTTCAAACAGGAGGCTGGGTTAAACCCTTCCCCTGTCCTCAATTCTAAATCCTCCTGTGCCACTGAACAAGTTTCATTCTGTAATCACTGAGCACTGCTCATCCATGCAGAGGCTCTTTTGGTTATCAAAGCTTTAACTTGGTGCCAGACTTGAACAACAGGAGATCCTCCTGCCATCAGTTTTTGGGCCTCAGGTCCAATTAAAGCTGTGGCTGCACAATTCTGCAGAGAGTGAGGCCACTCTGGCCCCTGGGTTAAACGTTTTAGCAGAAGAATTCCTTTGGCATCAGCCTGTGTAGCATCCACATCTTTAAAAACAAGGTTCACTTTCCTGGTAAATATTTAAAGGTTTAATAAAAGACAGTGGGAGGCAAACAGTAAAGCAAAAGTTTGTAACAGCAGGGTGCTTGTTCTCCAGCCAAGAGCACACCCTAACTCAGAAAACACTTCTTTAAATGCATCAACCTGTTGCATATTCTTAAGTCTTCATGCATTATTCAAAAACCTTCCCACCCAACCTGTAAATCAGCTTTTTTTCTTTCTCTGGGGGTCTGGTGTCCCATAATCCAAGAATGTGAAGTATTTCCTTTTTATCTTTTCTACCATTCTCTGAGTTAGTTACATGAGCAAAAGCTTTTTACATCACCGTGTATAGTCCAAGAAAAATATATTTATCACCCCACTATTTTAAGTTTTGTTAATAGCAAAGCTAAAAGAAACTATATTAATATAGCAAGGTTTTCCAACATTATACATATAGCATTCATTTTAGTATTTACCAAAACAAATAATATAGAATGTAGTATAACACACATACAATTCAAATTTCTTTTCTGAGTCATAGCTAGGACACCAATTATTTTGGTTTTATTTAATTTTCTGAAGTTTTGCTGTTTCTCGTCTCTGTACCTCAATATTGAGGCTGTCTGGGTTTAAAAAGTCATACAGTATTGTGGCTAGAACAGGGAATCCTCAATCCAGGTCCTGTAATTCCCTGTTAATCCTCAGAATTGTCCCAGCTCCAGTTTAGTGCTGGGTAATGTTACTTGTGAGATTCTGTGGTCCTTCTCTGGGTCAATACACCACAAACCTTGAGGCAAAATATGTCTCAAATATTTAACCTCTTTCTCCAGCATTTGTGCTTTTGTTCCAAATAGGCAAAGCTGCTTTTTAGCCTGAACCTTCAGCCATTTCACAGAGGCTTCTTCTACCACTTCTTGTCCTCCTCATTGGAGCAAGTCACCCACATCCTGCATTAACCCAATCCCTGGGGTGGGGTAAATTCTTGTGATATTTTCTGCAAGGCTTGCCCCAATAAGGCTGGTGCTTCCGTGCATCCCTGCAGAAGGACCGTCCATGTCTTTGCCATTTTCCCTTCTACCTCTTGTTCCCACTCAAAGGCAAAATACAATTTAGCATCCTGTGTGAGTGGGCATCCCCAGAAAGCATCTTTGACATCAAGTACTGAATGGTGTCAGTGTGAGAAGGGAACCTGGTTCAAGATGGTGTAAGGATCTGAGACTGTGGGGTGCCTGGGTTTAATAATCTCATTTATTGTTCTTAGGTCCTGCACCATTCTATGGATTCCATCTGATTTCTTGACTGGCAGGATAGGAGCATTCTAGGGAGAGATCCCTGGCTCCAAAAGCCCTGCCTTTAGCAGGGACTCAGTAACAGGCTGTGAGCCCTTCCTTCCCTCCCTTGGAATAGGGTATTGCTTTTAGACACCACTTGTCCTGGTTGCTTCAATGTACTTTGGAGAGGCTCCATTTCCAATTTTCCCTATTTTCCTGGAGCTGCCAAAACTTCTGGGTTCACTTCAGCATAGGCCTTGCAGACATCTGCCAGACAAAGGCACAACTCTGTACAACCTTTACAGTATTAATTTGTATTCCCAAATTAGCCATCAAATCCCTTCTCAGTAAATTACATTAAGAATTAGGAAGATATAAAAGCTCATCCATTTCAAACCCATCCCCCACATCTTCTAACACTGAGTGAATAAAACACACCAGCTCATCTTTCCCACTTATCCCCTGAATACTGCTGTCTAAATCCCTTCTGGATTTCCCTTATTGCCCCCTGGGTGTCCATGTCCTTGATTACCTCTGGGAGAATGTGCAAACTCCCTCAACATGCTCCCAAGGGCTCCTTCAGAGATATTTTGGGATCATCATCCCTTTTGCCAGGAGCCCTTCCTGGCTTTCCCTTTCTCCCCTCCATGGGTGCCCTGCCATGTTTAGTCCCCGAAGATCCCACTGCACTCACTGATGAGATTTTCAGAGCTCTCTGGCTGCCGACTCTTCCCAGCCCCCCTGATGTGTCCCTCGTCTGTCTCCTGGTCACTCTCGGGTCCCCAATCCATGCCCGGTGCCGCCGCCCCCCAAGGGAGCCGATCACCCAAACTGGGTGAGGCACCTTCAGCTCCACTCGCTGCCCCCGCCCCGGACGGGGGAAGGAATTCCGGCCGAGCCCCAAGGTGTGTGGGAAGCTTCACATCACCAGAGGTTTCTGTGCACAGAGAAGACAGAGGAGTCCTCTAAAAGTAATTTCATTGACAGAAGAAGGGGCAGAGGCCATGGGCCAGTTGCCATGGGGTCTGTGCAGTTGCCAAGGCCGGGCCCCCCCGCGCTGCCGTGGCGGGAGCGGCTGCAGTGGGGACCGAGTGCGGGCGGGAGCGGCCGAGAGCCCAGCGCTGCCCCAGCCCGAGCTGCCCCAGCTCCATCCCTGCCCCTGCGCTGGGATGCTGTGGGTTTGGGGGGAAGAGGGAGCCAGCAGGGGGTGCTGGGCCTGGGGGCAGCAGGAGAAGGGAGGGAGAAGCAGGGCTGGAGAACAACATGGTCAAACATTCTACGTGTTGTAAGAGAAGGAGGAATAGTTGGAGGAATAGGAGTGTAAGGAAGAGCAGGCACACTGGATGTGGAGGAAGAGTAGAAACAGGAAGCTCCACAAGGTTCCACTCCTCTGTGTATCTGCAGCCTCTCCCCCAGCCCCACGAGCGTTGTTGCCCCCAAGTGCAGCAGATGGCAGTGGAGAAGGATCCACGATTTTCACAGGGGTGAATCGTGGGATTTCTGGTATTTTTCGACTAAATGTTGATGCTTAGGTTTTTTAGGGGGCTGAATCTTTATGTTTTGGAAAGGGTTTTGGCTGAATCTTGATGTTCCAAGGATTTTTGGGCTGAATCCTGGTGTTTGGAGGTTCTTACAGACACAAGATGCCCAATGACTTCCTGAGATGAAATTGGGCAAGAAGGAACTCCCAGCCCATAGAGATGTTTTCTTTTTTTTTCTCCCAAACCAGGATTTTTCATTCCCAAGGCGTGGGCAGATGGAGAAGGAGCAAAAGTTCCAGAGATCCCTCAGGAGGAGGGGCTGCAAACCCAGCCCAGGGAGCTGCAAGGAGGAAAGACCCTCCCAGAGCCGGGAAGGCGGCCGGAGATGCAGGCAGAGCTCCGAGCTGGTGGAGAAGCCTCATGGAGGGGAGAAGCCTCACAAGTGCTTGGAATGTGGGAAGGGTTTCAGCTCCAGCTCCAACCTGATCAAACACCAGAGGATCCACACTGGTGAGAAGCCCTATGAGTGTGGGAAATGTGGGAAGGGATTCAGAGACAGCTCTGACCTGATCGTGCACCAGAGGATCCACACTGGGGAGAAGCCATATGTGTGTGCAGAATGTGGGAAGAGTTTCACTGTGAGCTCCAGCCTGATCTATCACCGGAGGATCCACACTGGGGAGACGCCCTATGAGTGTGAGGAATGTGGGAAGAGTTTCCGCCGGAGGTGTGACCTGATCCAGCACTATGTTATCCACACTGGGGAGAAGCCCTATGAGTGTGGGAAATGTGGGAAGAGCTTCAGTCACAACTCCACCGTTATGCACTGTAATAAAATAAGTGACCTTTTGTTCACTGTCTAGTGTCTGGCAGTGAGACAGTTAACTGCCCTAGTGTCCTACTTTGTTTAGATAAGCTTTTGCTTCTCTTATCTGACGGACCTTGAAAGGGGAATTGGGTTGTAAATTATCTAGTCTGCTGGCGAAACTAAGGGCAGAACGACCCGTTAGCTTTGCATGTTCACAAATGCTTGTAGATAATTACTGCACTAGGTCCACGAAAAAGAAAACCACGGCGAACCCTCATCAAAAACCACCAGGAGACAGGAAAAGACCCCTATCAACTGACGGAGCAAGCGCAAAGTGGCCGGAAGGATGATTTGGCAGAGAAGCGGAGACCCTAAAAAGGAGACCACAGGACCTTGGGCGTGCGGCGAAGGATCTGGGGAAGACCCTGCCCCCCCCTCGTCGCCCAGCGCTGCACCCTTGCTTACTCTTTTCTGTAATAATAAATTGGCTACATAATTGGCTTTATATTGGCCCGTTTGTGCTCATTTATAACAACTTGGTGCTGCGGACTCGGATCGGATTTCGGGAAAAATTCCTTGTCTAAAGGGGAGGCGCCCCACCGACCCGGTGGCCCCGGGACTTGGATTTCATCCCGGCCCCGACCGACGAACCTAAAGTGAGGAAAAGAGGAAAGCAAAGGAGGTTTGAGGGCCCAACATACCCCTTAAATTTTGTGCACAAAGTCCGGACGAAGACGCGGCGGGACGCGTAAGTATTACGGGAACCGTCCGGGCGGGGTTGGGATCCCGGAGTGCGATTGTGTGGTGTGTGGATGAGAGGGGGGCTGGCAGCCAGACTCCCCAAGCGAGAGCGGACCCTCAGTAGTGCGATTCCCACAGACCCGCGAGGGCTTGGGCCACGAACCAGGGGAAGCGAGAGTTGATTGTGTGATTGAAGGCACTCCGGAAGAATGGGACAGGGGAAGAGTAAGCCCCCTGTGAGCATTAGGCTCCCACCTATACCTAGAGAAAGTCCCTTAGGATTTCTGTTAGATAATTGGGAACATTTTTTAGGTACACAGGGAAAAGACAAAGCTAAAATGATACACTACTGTGTGGAAGTATGGGGTGGAAAAGAAATCTCAAAGAATGTGTTTTGGCCCATATACGGGTCCTCAGAGGACTGGGTAAAACAAAAACTGAATATTTGGGTGAACACTAAGAAACCCTTTGTGCAGAGGAAAGCGACTATGCAAAGATCTGGGTGGAACGGCCGGAGGTATTTATCTTTAAATTAGCAGAAAAATCAAGGAAAAATAAGAATAAGAAAAAGGGAAGCCAGCTAGAGGAAACTTTGATAGTTCCCCCACCGTATATACCCCACCTCAAGTACCGGGAACAGAAGATCCCAGGGCACCTCCTGGAGAGGATTCGGATTCTGACCAGTCAGAGCATGCAAGGCCGGTTACCCGCAGTAGAGCCCGGGAAGGATTATACCCACTGAGGGAAATACCGATGGGAGGGCCACACCCAGGCATAGGGTTTGTATCAGTACCTCTCAGTTCAGGGGATGTTAGGGATTTTAAGAAAGAAATGGGACATCTATTAGAAGATCCACTGGGGGTGGCAGAGAGAGTAGATCAATTCCTAGGGCCGAGCATGTATACTTGGGAAGAATTACAGTCCATATTAAACATCTTGTTTACGGCCGAAGAAAAGAATATGATCAGGAGGGAAGGCATGCGTATTTGGGACGCACAGCACATACAAGGACCAGCAGCAGATATCAAGTGGCCTTTGCAGAACCCCAATTGGGACCATCAAAATCCAGCCCATAGAGTTCATATGCAAGACCTTAGGACAATAATTGTGCAGGGGATTAGAGAGTCAGTCCCATGAGGCCAAAACCTCAATAAGGCCTTTAATGAAAGACAAAAGAAAGATGAGACCCCACAGAATGGTTAGAGAGGCTACGGAAAAATTTTCAACTTTATTCGGGGATAAATCCAGATGATCAAATGGGGCAGGCAGTATTAAAAGTGCATTTTGTTTCAAAATCCTGGGAGGACATTAGGAAAAAGATACAAAAGTTAGAGGATTGGCAAGACAGGGGACTAGATGAACTATTAAGGGAAGCCCAGAAAGTTTATGTGCGAAGGGAAGAGGAAACTCATAAACGACAAGTCAGACTGATGGTGGCTGCAATGCGAGAAAGCAGGGAGCGGGAAAAGGGACCGAAGCAGTTTGGGCGGAAGTCGGCTGAAGTTCGGGGTCCTGTGAGAGGCAGGATTTGAAAGTGTGCTTTTACTGTGGAAAGAAGGGACACTTCAAAAGGGAATGTCGTGTTCGGATTAGAGACGAGAAGGAGTTTAAGGAGGACTAGGGGGGTCAGGGGCTCTATCTTTTAGGGACCCGGAAACATCAAAAGGAGCCCTTGATAAAGTTAAGTGTGGTCCCACGGCCAGGAAATTAACTTCCTAGTCGATACTGGTGCAGAAAGATCAACGCTCCAGTCCTTACCCAAAGGTTGTGCCCTGTCTAGGACACTGCCACAGTAGTTGGGGCAAATGGAGAACCCTTTGATGTGAAAATAATAAAGGAGGTGATGGTGGAATCAGAATCTAAAATAGGGGTAGGGACTTTTTGTTAGTCCCAGAATCAGATTACAATTTATTGGGCAGAGATATGATTATAGAATTGGGTATCCAAATAGAGGTAATAGAAAAAGAAATAAGAATTAGACTCTGCCCTTTGAGGCAAGAAGATGAGAAGGAAATAAACCGGAAGTATGGTATAACCCTGGAAGTGTGGGGCGATTAAAGATTTCCCTTTTAAGGTTAAAATAAAAACCCTGAAATACCTGTAAGAATAAAGCAGTATCCCATATCCCTAGAGGGAAGGAAAGGGTTAAAGCCTGAAGTAGACAGGCTACTGAGCCGGGGTTGTTAGAACTTGCATGTCACCATACAATACACCGATCCTCCCAGTTAAAAAAAGGTGGGGACGGATCCTATCGCCTGGTACATGACTTAAGGGAAATAAACAAGAGAACCATAGCCAGATTCCCAGTGGTGCAAACCCATACACGCTGCTGAGTAAACTAGGCCCAAATGATTTATGGTACAGCGTAATAGACTTGAAGGACGCTTTTGGGCTTGCCCCTGATGAATCTAGTAGGGATTATTTTGCCTTTGAGTGGGAGGACCGGACACTGAAGGAAGCAACAGCTTAGATGGACAGTATTGCCCCAGGGATTTACTGAATCCCCAAACCTGTTCGGGCAGGCGCTGAGCAGATTTTAACGGATTACCAGACAGGTCCTGGGGTAACCCTGGTGCAATATGTTGATGATTTGTTGTTAGCAGGGAAAGAAGAGGAAAAGGTAAGAAGGGAGAGTATAAGACTCTAAATTTTCTAGGACTTAAGGGGCCTGAAGGTTTCAAAGTCCAAATTGCAGTTTGTGGAAGAAGAAGTAAAATACCTAGGACATTATTTGAAAAGGGGTGAGAAAAGGATAGACCCCGAGAGAATTCAAGCTATTTTATCACTACCAATACCAAAGAATAAAAGACAGATTCGACAAATCTTAGGCCTCACGGGATATTGTAGACAATGGATTGAAAATTATAGTAGTAAAGCTAGATTTTTATATCAAAAAGCTAGCACAAGAAGGATTAATGAAGTGGACCCAAGAGGACACAGATAAACTGGAGGAATTAAAAGAGAGTTTAGTTCATGCTCCGGTTCTGAGTCTCCCAGATTTAAAGAGGCCATTCTTTTTGTTTGTTAATATAGAAGAAGGAATTGCATTTGGAGTGCTTACCCAGGATTGGGCAGGGAAAAGAAACCTGTGGCATATTTATCAAAAATCCTAGACCCTGTAAGCAGAGGCTGGCCCACATGCCTACAGATGTTAGCAGGATGTGCATTGTTAGTAGAGGAAGCTAGGAAAATTACCTTTAATAGTAGCTTAAAGGTACTGTCTCCCCATAATATCCGGGGTGTAATGCAACAAAAGCAGATAAATGGATATCTGATGCCAGACTCCTGAAATATGAAGGATTCTACTAGAAGCACCAGATTTTACCCTAGAAACCACCACTCTACAAAATCCAGCTGGTTTCCTGTATGGAAAAATAGAACAAGAACCCCTAACCCATGATTGTTTAGCTACGATAGAAGAACAAATGAAGATTAGGCCTGATTTAGAGGAAGAAGAATTAGATGAAGGGGAAAACTATTTGTGGATGGATCCTCCAGGATAGTAGAAGGGGAAAGAAAATCTGGTTATGCTATTATAGGAGGACCTGATTTACGGGTAATAGAATCGGGAGCCTTAGACAGGTCATGGTCAGCCCAAGCGCAAGCGTAATTGTATGCTATACTTGGGCCTTAAAGCTCCTAAGGGAAAGGAGGGGACGATATATACCGATTCCAAGTATGGATTTGGGGTAGTGCATACTTTTGGGAAATTATGGGAAGAAAGAGGGCTAAAAAATTCACAGGGGAAGGGGTTAGTCCATCAAAAGCTTATAGTAGAAGTATTACAAGCCCTAAGAGGACCAAAGAAGATAGCAGTAGTGCAATTTAAAGGGACATCGGCCGGGAATGGACTTTAGGAGCAGGGGAAATAACGCCGCTGATCAAGAGGCAAAAAGGGCAGCAGTAAGGGAGATGGTTTTAAAGGAGAAGCCATATATTGGGAAAATACTAGAGAAGGAAGATGTGAAACTTATATTTACTGATGAAGAAAAAGAAAAATTGAGGAAAATGGGAATAAAAGAAGATAGGGGGAGGTGGATGACAGGAGACGGGCGAGAAGTATTGCCCAAGGCAGTAGCCCAGCGAATGTTGTATAAGTTACATCAGGGGACACACTGGGGGACCAAGGGTTAGTCGACCATTTCACGACTAAATTTATGAACATTGACTACGAGATATGGTTAAGCATGTCACCAAGAACTGTCCCACCTGCCTACGAGTCAATCGTAGCAACCTAAGAAAATTACCTCTGGGGGGGCGGCCATTAGCAAAAAGACCGTTTGCAAATCTGCAAATAGACTTTACAGAGCTACCCAAAGTAGGGCGGATTAGATATCTTTTTAGTAATAGTAGATCATCTTTACCCATTATGTAGAAGCGTTTCCGGACGGTCAGGAAACAGCCCAAACAGTGGTAAAGACTTTGTTCGAAGAAATAGTGCCCAGGTACGGGTGCCTGAGACTATTGATTCAGATAAAGGCCCGCATTTCACATCAAAGGTAACACAAGAATTAGCAAAAGCGCTGGGAATAAATTGGGAGAAACATACCCTTACCACCCACAAAGCTCGGGAAGGGTAGAAAGAATGAACGGGAAATAAAGAAACAATTGACTAAATTGGTATTAGAGACAAAATTATCATGGGTAAATGCATTCCCTTAGCCTTATTAAATATTAGGACTCAGCAAAGGGCAGATGTGGGGTTGTCCCCATTTGAAATGCTATATGGAATGCCGTATAACTTAGAGAAGGTTCAGACTAACCCCAACATTAGTGATCAGTATCTCAACAAATATTTAATAACTCTAATGAAGTTTAAAAACAGCTATGGGAAAAAGGAATGGGCTCAGAGACCACCTCTAGATCTTGTGTTACATCAGGTACAACCGGGAGATTGGGTTCTGATCCGGAGTTGGAAAGAAAGCTCGCTAACACCGAAGTGGGAAGGACCATATCTGGTGTTACTTACAACAGACACTGCGGTACGCACAGCAGAGAAGGGGTGGACTCATGCCAGCCGAATAAAAGGACCAGTAGATCCATCCGATTCTCCGAGAAAAATAACACCCACTAAGAAATAAAAGGAACAGCCGGGACTTAAGGCTCACTTTAAAAAGAACCTCATCTTGATACCCAGGAGAGTACATGAATGCAGGGGACATTTGGGTGGGGGATAATTAGTTACTACAGAAAGAGTTAATTGAACTCTGAGTCACCAGGATACTGTGGGTATTTAGAGGAACTTACTCAGCAGCCATATTACAGACCTGTGAGATTAACGTACAATGATCAATTATATAATGGAGAAAAAACGTGAAGCACAACGATATTAGAGTAGCGTGTAGTTGGCTAGATTGCAACTGTTATCCGTTTGTATGTTTCTGTTGTAAAAATTGTAAGGAGTTGTGGTGGGTCCACTGCCAGAAAGGGAGGGCTCCTAAAAGTGTATGTCAGCCCTGCTGGGAAGAGCAGCGTGAGTTGACTGCTTTGGCCTTAAGCCAGAAAGTAGCAACTCGAGAGCTGAAAGTGGGATCCCCGCCTGGTGGCAAATATATTCCAAGGGGATAAACCTGACTTATATTGCTATCACCCCAACGAACCTCCCGGACCATTTAACACAGACATCGTGTCCCAGTCAAGTGTCGTAAGCAAGTAAAAAGACTCAGGTGTGATATTCCCACCATTAAAGGACAAAAATTGGCATTCCAAAAAGAAGTGGAAAAGGGAGTGAGTTCCACCCCTGAAGAATACAAAAAAAAAAAAAAAAAAAAAAAAAAAAAAAAAAAAAAAAAAAAAAAAAAAAAAAAAAAAAAAAAAAAAAAAAAAAAAAAAAAAAAAAAAAAAAAAAAAAAAAAAAAAAAAAAAAAAAAAAAAAAAAAAAAAAAAAAAAAAAAAAAAAAAAAAAAAAAAAAAAAAAAAAAAAAAAAAAAAAAAAAAAAAAAAAAAAAAAAAAAAAAAAAAAAAAAAAAAAAAAAAAAAAAAAAAAAAAAAAAAAAAAAAAAAAAAAAAAAAGGGCGAGAGGAGATTAGAAGCTGCTCATTTAATGCTTGTTAGAGCAAAGTATGAGTCGCTAAATGGGGAAATGGAAGACTATTTAGAACTCAGCAGAAAGGAACTGGCAAGGTACAGTGAACAAAAGGGTTAAAAAAAAAGGGGGAATTGTAATAAAATAAGTGACCTTTGTTCACTGTCTAGTGTCTGGCAGTGAGACAGTTAACTGCCCTAGTGTCCTACTTTGTTTAGATAAGCTTTGCTTCTCTTATCTGACGGACCTTGAAAGGGAATTGGGTTGTAAATTATCTAGTCTGCTGGCGAACTAAGGGCAGAACGACCGTTAGCTTTGCATGTTCACAAATGCTTGTAGATAATTACTGCACTAGGTCCACAGAAAAGAAAACCACGAGCGAACCCTCATCAAAAACCACCAGGAGACAGGAAAAGACCCCTATCAACTGACGGAGCAGCGCAGGGCCGGAAGGATGATTTGGCAGAAAGCGGAGACCTAAAAGGAGACCACAGGACCTTGGGCGTGGGCGCAAGATCTGGGAAGACCCTGCCCCCTCGGCCCCACGCTGCACCCTTGCTTACTCTTTTCTGTAATAATAAATTGGCTACATAATTGGCTTTATATTGGCCCGTTTGTGCTCATTTATAACATGCACCACCAGGTGATCCACACTGGTGAAAAGCCCTACACCTGCTTGGAATGTGGGAAGAGCTCCCAGCTGAGAATCCACCAGCGCATCCACACTGGGGGGAGGCTCTACAGGTGTCCCAAGTGTGGGAAGAGCTTAAGACCAGCTCCAATCTCCTCCTACATGAGCGGATTCACACAGAGGAGAGGCCCTTCCGCTGCCCCGATCAGTGGAAGGGATTCAAGCTAAACTCTGACCTCACCAAACACAGGCGCATCCACACTGGGAGAGGCCCTACGAGTGTCCTGAGTGTGGAAGAGCTCTCACAGAGCACTCACTTGACCCGACACCAACGTACGCATGACTAAGGGAAGCCCTGTGAGTGCCCTGAGTGTGGGAAGAGCTCGTGCTTTTGCTCCAGCTCCATCCCCATGGGAGGATCGGTGTTGGATGATCCCCAGTGACTCCACGTTGGGCAGAGCCCTGGTGATCCGTGTTGGGAAGACACCTGGCTGAGGGGCTCTGCATCATCCTGTCTCCCTGTGGGCACCTGGATGAACGGAGGGACAGTAATTTCCATCAGGACGCAAACCGACATTGGGAATTCCTTGGATAGAGTGGATTTGTTGACTTTCAACCCCAGAAAATCTTCTGTGTTCAATTCTCTTTCTGGTGGCATCCAGGAATGC
>JAREIS010001161.1:0-36361 GCA_030060385.1 Muscicapa striata striata
GGTGTTTCTGCATGTAGAGTAACTTGTAAGAAACTATAAAACCTATCAAAAAAAAGGAACTGGTGAGATCTGACTTTAGACGTGAGTCCGCGGATCTCCAGGGCCCTGGAATAAAGCACCGCATAAACTAACTCTGTTAGTTTGTGTTTTGTTTGGGATATCGGGCAACAGTTTGTTGGCGACCCAGATGGGACTCCGGAGGTGGCTGGAGCGGTTCACTGGGTGATCCACTCCACGCCGGCACCAGGTGATTTCTGGGAAAACATCAACCCGTGCCCGACCGCCTGACTTGACGGATTTACCAGAAAGTAAGCCCGAAGGTGCTTTATTCCTTTATTTGGGTAGCCTGCCGATTAAGACAAGACTGTAGTCCTGCACGGAGGCTAAACGGACGTCTTTTAAAAAAAAAAAAAAAAAAAAAAAAAAAAAAAGGTTGTGGGAAAAGCCTGGCGCTGACCGTCAGACGTAACTTTCGATTACGCAAGTTCAGCACTTGCCACCCGGCGCAAGAAAGGCAAGGTTTCAGTGGTATTTGTTGTGGTTTTGTTAGTATTTGTTGTTTTTGTGTGTGTGTACATGTGTAATGATGCCTTTTAAAACCTTTAAAGCTTTAGCGTGTTCTGGAATGGAAGTGCCGGAGGATTCACCTTTAAGTTGCTTATTACAGCATTAGAATGAAGGGAATTTTAGTCAAGAGCTAAGTAAAAAGAAGTTGATTGATTTTTGTAATAATGTGTGGCCTTTATATGAACCCGATGGTATGCAATGGCCCAGGAATGGTACACTGAATCCTGAAATAATTACACCTTTGATGCATTTTCTGCAAAGTAATGAAAAATGGGATGAAATACCGTACCTGGATCTCTTTTATTATTTGAAAGGTAAACCAGAGTGGCAAAAAGAATGTGGGATCATAGTTTTGAAAACATTAAAGTTGAATTGTGAAGGTTGTCAAGGGTAGCAAAAAGAGAAGGAATGCTCGGTTAGGTTTTCGGAACCTGAAGAGGATGTTTCTTTGTTAGTAGCCCCTAATGCCCCTCCGATGGAGGAACGTGACTTTAGAGAAAGTGTGCCGGAGGTAGAGAGGGAGGATCGGGAAGCAAAAATAAAAACTGCAGATATACCACGAACCCCCTTATGTGCAAGAACTCGGAGAGGGCGGTGAGAAGTAGAGAAACAGAAAAAGGAAGGGGGTGCTCATTTAATGGTCCCGTTGCGTGAGGCAGTCGGACCGCAGGGAGAACGAGTCATAGTGAAAGTTCCCTTTTCCCCGAATGATTTGCTAATTTAGAAACAATCAGCGGGGGCATACAGAGAGAATCCTGAACAGACTGCGCGGGTGGTAAAGATGGTAATTAAGACCCAGAATCCAGACTGGAATGATTTACAAGTTTTGTTAGACACAATAATGAATTCTACTGAAAAGGAAATAGTGTTTAAAGCTATGACAGAGAAAGCACGGGAGATGATTAGATTGCGGCTTGTGGATGGTACAGTAAATGATTTAGTACCTAGGGAGAATCCGGAGTGAGATCCCAACTCGACGGGTGGGTCTCGGAGACTTAAAGCTTATCAGGAGTTATTAACAGAAAGAATCCGGAATGAAATACCAAAAACTCTGAATTGGTCTAAGTTGTATTCGGTCAGGCAAGAGAAGAATGAGTCCCCATCAACCTTTCTCGAGCGGCTTAAGGAGACAGCTCGTAGATACACTAATTTAGACGTTGAGGAGGAATCGGGAAAATTACAGCTAGCCTTAATTTTTATGAGGCAGTCCCAGGAAGATATTAGAAAGAAATTACAGAAATTAGAGAGAGAAGATACTCGGAATTTAGACAAACTATTGGAAGTTGCGTGGAAAGTTTACAATAATAGGGAGAAAAAAACGGCCAGGAAACAACAGGCAACCATGTTAGCAGTGTTACAGCGAGCAGCTGGGAATAATATGAGAGGAGGGAGCCGAGGACGTGGACGAAGAAGAGGAATAGTAAAGGGGGAAATGGCAACGGGTGCGGGAAGACTTATAAGTCAATTGAATATGGGGAGAGGGAGAATGCAGCTAAAGATAGATCAATGTGCTTTGTATAAAAATAGAAGGCATTGGAAAAACGAGTGTCCACTCAACCAAGGAATGGGTTTCGGGGGGGGAATTGTAGCTAGTGAGAATAGAAATCAGGAAATGACGAATAATACAGGTGCCTTCTCAGGAAATCCACAAGGTGTTGCCCAAGCCTTTATGATGAGGAATTATCAAAATTCATCTTGACTAGATAGGGACCTGAAAGTAATAATGGAAGTGGATAGAAAACCGTTAGAATTTAGAGTAGATACGGGAGCATCATATTCAGCTGTTAACACTAAACTAGGACCTTTGAGTGATTCTACTATCCAAGTAGTGGGGGTTTCGAGACGAGTTGAGAAACGAACGTTTTTGCGGCCATTAGATATAAAATTTGAGAGGAAAGAATTTGACCATCAATTCTTATACATGCCAAATAGCCCAGAATCACTATTCGGGAAGGATCTATTGTCAATGTTAGAAGCAAAGATAATATTTGAAAAGGGTAGAGTAAGATTGGAATTTCCTGAGGAGAATATTGCTAAATTGTTTGTAGTGAAAGAGGTAGAAGCAGCAGAAATACCACAGGAAATAAAACAAGCTGTAGTACCATGGGTATGGGAAACAGGAATACCTGAAAAATCAAAAGCGGCACAACCGGTTGTAATAGAACTAAAGGAAGGGGTTTCCCCAGTGAGGGTAAGACAATATCCTTTGAAACTAGAAGCACGAATAGGAATAGCACCCATGATTGAACAATTTCTTAGCTCGAGAATTTTACAAGAATGTGAATCAGAATTCAATACTCCGATATTTCCAGTCAGAAAGCCAAATGGTAAGTATAGGTTAGTTCAGGATTTAAGAGCAATTAATAATATCACTAAAGATATACACCCAGTAGTAGCGAATCCGTATACATTGTTAACAGCTGTGTCTGAAAAGTTTAAATGGTTCACCGTAATTAATTTGAAAGATGCATTTTTCTGTATCCCCTTGGCACTTGAGAGTAAGAAATACTTTGCCTTTAAGTGAGAGAACCCAGACACGGGACGCAAGAAGCAGCTCACCTGGACGCGTCTACCACAAAGATTTAAAAACTCACCAACTATTTTTAGAAATCAATTGGCTCGAGAGTTAGAAGAATAGAAGACGACTCAGGTAAAAGAATCACCTTTCTTATATGTTCTCCTACAATATGTTGATAACATCTTTATAGCTTCCACAGAAAAGAATGTTTGCCTCAGACTCACTATTGAATTACTCAATATGTTGAGACAAGCTGGATACCGAGTATCGAAGGAAAAAGCTCAGCTGGTAAGAGCCCAAGTGATTTACCTAGGCTGCAAAATTTCACAAGGGGTGCGAAAGTTAGGAGTCAATCGAATACAAGCAATTTGCACCATACCCACACCACGAAATCCACAAGAGTTAAGGTCCTTTTTAGGCATGGTAAGGTAGTGCCGCTTGTAGATCCCGGAATTTGGACTAAAAGCAAAACCCCTGTATGAAGCAGCCAAAAGCCCTGTGTTCCAGTGGGGTCAAACACAAGAAAAAGCATTCCAGAGTTTGAAACAAGCCTTAAAGGAAGCCCCAGCACTAGAGTTACCAGATCTTACAAAACCTTTCCAACTATACGTAAATAAGAGACAGAGACTGGCAATAGAGGTTCTCACCCAAAAATTAAGCTCATGGAAACGCCCGGTAGGATACTTCTCAAAGCAGCTAGACTCTGTAAGCGCCGGATAGCCCGGTTGTCTTAGAGCTGTGGCAGCAACAGTGCTCCTAATTCGAGAAGCCAGAAAATTAACTTTGGGGAAAAAGATGGAAGTGTTTGTTCCCCACATGGTCATTGCAGTTTTAGAGCAAAAAGGGGGGCATTGGCTCTCGTCAAGTCGCATGTTACAATACCAGGCACTTCTCCGAGAACAGGATGACATTGAATTAAAAATAACTAATCATCTTAATCCAGCAGAATTTCTTAAGAGCAGCAGCCAGGAAGAAGAAGGCGAATTGACACACGACTGCGTAAAAATCATTGAACAGGTGTATGCCAGCCGGAAAGACCTGAGAAATGAGCCTTTAGAAAATCCAGAATGGGAACTGTTTACAGATAGATCCAGCTTTATGGAGAACGGAACCAGGTATGCGGGATATGCAGTAGTGACTCTGACACAGATAGTA
Organism: Muscicapa striata striata; assembly: GCA_030060385.1. NCBI lineage: Eukaryota > Metazoa > Chordata > Aves > Passeriformes > Muscicapidae > Muscicapa > Muscicapa striata. The sequence goes on from JAREIS010001161.1 coordinate 4,241, forward strand.
GAAGCTCGAGCTTTGCCTCCGGGAACTTCAGCCCAAAAAGCGGAGATACAAGCTCTGGTAAGAGCCTTAGAATTGAGTCAAGGGAAAAGAGTAAACATTTGGACTGATTCGAAATATGCTTTTGGAGTAGTGCACGTACATGGAGCTCTGTGGAAAGAAAGAGGACTGTTGAATTCTCAAGGATCAAAAATTAAGCACAAAGAACAAATATTGGCACTTTTAGAAGCAGTGCATAAACCTCAGGCGGTAGCAGTAATGCATGTAAGAGGACATCAGAATGAAGAAAGAAAAGCGTTCCAGGGAAACCGGTTAGCCGACAGAGTTGCCAAACAAGTCGCCCAGGAAGTATGGACACAATTAGCTTTATTACCAGTGCGAATTAACCCTGCTACTTCTTTTCTTGAGCAGAGACCATGGTATACACATGAAAATGAGAAACTCGGTCAATTTCTCCAGGCTCAGAAGAATGAAAAAGGATGGTATGTATCGGCATTATAGGTCAAGTTGTACTGCCAACAAAGGTAATGAAAACAGTTTTAGAAATCGAACATAACAAGTGCCATTGGGGAGCAGATGCATTAGTACAATTTTTAAAACATGAAGTGATTTCCAACCAGATGTTAACAATGGCTAAACAGATTAATGCCACGTGTCCAGTCTGTATTAAAAATAACCCAGTGACACGAAGGCAAATACAACTAGAAAAGTTACAGGTAGGGCCCAACCGGAGACTATTGGCAAATAGATTTCTCAGAGCTACCAAAAGCACAAGGGTACCGTTATTTACTGGTGTATGTGTGTACTTTCTCAGGGTGGCCGGAAGCTTTCCCATGCAGGACTAACCAAGCAAAAGAAGTAATTAAAACTTTACTACGAGAAATTATTCCTAGATTTGAGGTCCCATTAGGCATGTCCTCTGATAAGGGGCCTCACTTTGTAGCTGGAGTAGTCCAAGAGGTAGCCAGAGTGTTAGGGATAGATTGGGATCTCCATACACCCTGGAGACCACAATCTAGCGGCCAAGTAGAACGGATGAATCAGACATTAAAAGGCCAGATCAAGAAAATTTGTCAGGAAGCAAAGATACAGTGGCCTCAGGCACTACCTCTAGCTCTGCTAAGGATCAAGATTAAACCTAGAAAAAAGATAGGAGTAAGTCCATACGAAATTTTGTATGGCAAACCATATCATGCTGCGACCTACAAAGGGGACCCTCACTTGGTAAGAGATCAAGTATTGTTGAGTTACATTCTGTCTCTAAATAAAGTCCTTACAGCGCTGCGAGGAGCATTGCAGTGGAACAGGCCTCTGCCCTTGGAAAATCCTGTCCATGACATCCAGCCGGGAAATCAAGTATATGTGAAGAACTGGAATACGGAACCCTTGAAAGAAGTATGGGGCGGTCCTCACCAGGTGATCATGACTACCTACACGGCAGTGAAAGTCCAAGGGATCGAAAACTGGATTCACTACACCCGGATCAAGAAGGTCCCGTCGAAATGGGAAGTCCAGCCCTTATCAGCAACAAAAATGGTGTTCAAGGCAATGCCTTAGTTCTTTTAACATTAGTCTGTATAATGCAAACATGCTTTGTGCGGGTGGGGAAGCTTTGTCAAAATCACTGTGCCTGAACCAGATCTAGTTGTACCTGAGGGCAGGAGTAAATTTGACTTGTTTATTTTCTGACAACCAGAGAGTTGGATTTGAGGAAGTAAAAGGGTTCTGGAGACTACTTACTACGGACCAGGTATTCACCGAAGGAATCGTGACATTCTGGGATATGGAACAGCAGAAAGGTAATACCACACTGATGATACCCCATATAGAAGTTAATCAGAGTGGTCAGTTCATATGCACTGTGCAAATTGGAGAAAGTTTTAACTATGGGAATGTAATTGTAGTTGTTCTAAAAGAGAATAGGGGGGACACTACAGGTGACAGAAGCTGGAAAAACACAACAAGAATCGGGACAAGAAAATTTAATAGTGGGATTAGTTAGAGATTTTGGGCAAGTACAAAATACGACATCCATCACTGCATGTTTACCCTTACCTAAAGCGGCGGGAGATCAATACCATGGGGCATCATTCCCGTTGAAATGCCTCAGAAACCATAAATGGGACAAAAGATGTAATAAAGTGATGCGGAATCATACTAAGATGATAGAGGAGACCTATACAGTTCGAGGCAATGGTCATCGCGGGACAAAGGGTAAGTGCCTAAAATTACCAAATGCAGTTTATTCAAAAATTGGACGATTTAAGGATGTAGGATGGTGTTCTTATGACATAAGAAAAGCAGAGACAAAAACCGGTCACAGAGTATTTTATGAGATAGTTTGCCAAGAAGGGACAGAAGAATGGGAACATTGGAAAACGATTTGGGGTCCCAGTTTGTTAGAATCTTACAGTTACATAGGACCAGTACATTGGTGTGTCGAATGGTCAGGGCAAGAGAGCAAAACCACCCAGGAATGTTGGGGACAGAAATAGTAAGCCGGGATCGACTGACCCCACACCTAGCTGGAATTGTAGCAAAATCATCACATGTGATACCCCGAATCCCAAATTGGTTTAGTGCCAGTCCGGATACTACTAAAATGGGGTTGTGAATGTCAACGATATAATCATACAATAACAGGTGAAATAAAGGGGTTTGGAAAGATTGTCAGGCGACTACCGTCAGGACTCCAGGGCATTCAGTGTGGGTAATGGGACACGGACAATGGACCACTCATATGCCCATTAACGGTCCAGTCACGCAGATCACTTTGGGGTCCCTACGCTTTGCCCTTTTCTGGAAACAGTCTAAATTAACACAAGAAGAGATGCAGTCACGAACAAGAGGGAAACAAATGAGGTGGCAGAAGAACTAGGATTGGGAGATGAAGATGAATGGCATGAACCCTCATCAGGAGTTAAATTTGGATGGTACTAGAATCCCTGTTTGCACCAATTTCTACATATAGAAACGGGAGATGCTGTACAAATTATTAGGACAAACTGAGAGGTTAGCCGCAGTTACAAAGAAAGGATTTAGGGATCTGAACTTACAGTTACAAGCAACTACTAGAATGACGGTACAGAACAGGATGGCGTTAGATATGTTGTTGTTAAAGGAACATGGGGTGTGTGGATACCTACAGGGCAGAGTTGACCACTGTTGTGTACATATACCGAATGTCACTCGGGAAGTGGAAAAGATATAAGTCAATTGGAACAAATTGAAACAAAAGTGCATGAGGTTCAGGAAGAAGCTAGGCACAATTGGGTAGGAGCATTATTTAGCTCCTGGGAATCCAGGTCTCTGGTTGGATATCATCAATAATACAATATGTAATAATGATTGTGTTGATTATTGTAGTCTGCATGATTATGTATAGATGTCTTTAGGAATGATTGCTCGAAGGAACTCACACCCGCGAGTAATGAAAGCCCTGACACGGAGTGAAGTAATCTCATCAGCTTCTCGAGGAAGTCCACCATCCTACCTAGAAACCATCACTTAATGAACTGAGTTGAGCATCCTTGCAGAAGATCTGAAGAATGCTCAAAGGGGGAGTTGATACCGAATCTGTAAAAGTACTATGAAATGTATTAGAATTATAAGTAGTAGTAGTTATGCTAAGGCTTAGGAGGCAGCAGTTCACGAGCAGGCCCTGGGAAAGCAGGCCTGGGAATGTACTGAAATTACAATATAATTAAAGGATTTAGTAATACCAGGTTAAAATAAAACTAATGATGAATGTTCTGGTGGTGGGAATGGCAAGCAAGGGGGATTAAGGGGGTAGCCTACAGTTTGGAGTAGACAAGCATGTAGGATTTATGACTTTAAGAATATCTACGAGATTTATGTATCTGTATTGTCTTGAAGTGTGGGTGTTTCTGCATGTAGAGTAACTTTGTAAGAAACTATAAAATCTATCAAAAAAAAGGGAACTGGTGAGATCTGACTTTGGACGTGAGTCCGCGGATCTCCAGGGCCCTGGAATAAAGCACCGCATAAACTAACTCTGTTAGTTTGTGTTTTGTTTGGGATATCGGGCAACACCTTTACAGCTGCAGCTGCTGGAGTGCTTCTGTAATAACAACTGGGGAAAACCATAACACTAGAAATTCAGAAGAGGCTTTCAATGAAACTCAGATAATTTTCTTGGAACTCTGAAAAATACTTAAAATCATGAGACAGCACAGGGTCAGGTCATAGGAGAACTGCTAAAATAAGAGAGAGGATTAATAAAAAGAAAACATAGGAACATTAAATTCACAACTTAACTGAATATCTTCATACATTTGATTCAAGGGCATGTCTGGAGGCTTCCCAAAATTTGCTTGGAATATTGAAAGATTTCAAGTTAAACAATAAAACAGAAATCAAAATCATTCTGTAATAAAGAATTCATACTCTTAATACAATGGTGTTGAAATTAAATACAGAAACCAAATTTGAATCTTAAAAATCAAGCTTATAGAGAAATACTGGTTTTTCCTATATTTATAAAGGAATTTTGGGCTCGAATTAAAGTTTACAGTTCAAATGATGGTTTTACAAACGGATTTGTGTTTATGAAGAATTTCATTGATAATTTGAGAAATGTAAACTAGAAATCTATTGCAATTTGGTTTGAAGGGAAAGCTAAAATACTGATAATAAATCTGCGAGGCATAAATTTGCAAGCTTCTTTAAAGAAATTCAAAACTTATTTATTCATAATGAGGACATTGCAAACACTTAGAAGCTGGCTGTTTGGGGTTTTTTTAATGATTAACTACAGAAAAATTAAAACTCAATGTTGCTATTTGGACAAGTGTCCATTCATATCTGAGGAATAACAAATTACTAAATAGGTAATATCTATTCAAATAAGATATAAAATATCCTGTACCTTCATCACTCCAGGAATTTCAGCATCTTTTTGACAACAATGTAAAAGACAAACACCTTTAACTTTATATACAAGAACTGTGAAAATAGAACTGAATCTGTTATCATGTTCCCTTACTCCGTTTGTCCCCAACAATGTAGATAAAAGCAGCTCTTGGCGTCCCCCCAGCCCCCTTTCCCTCTCTTCTTTTCAGAACTGGACTCGTGAATGCCAGTCCTTGGGAGCGATGCGGAGCGGGGGAGCGGCTGCGCCTGAGCCGCCCCCATCACAGGGGGACACGGGCTGGACATGCCCGAACCGCCCCCATCACAGGGGAACACGGGCTGGACATGCCCGAACCGCCCCCATCACAGGGGAACACGGGCTGGACATGCCCGAACCGCCCCCATCACAGGGGAACACGGGCTGGACATGCCCGAACCGCCCCCATCACAGGGGAACACGGGCTGGACATGCCCGAACCGCCCCCATCACAGGGGAACACGGGCTGGACATGCCCGAACCGCCCCATCACAGGGGAACACGGGCTGGACATGCCCGAACCGCCCCCATCACGGGGGAACACGGGCTGGACATGCCCGAACCGCCCATCACAGGGAACACGGGCTGGACATGCCCGAACATCACAGGGGACACGGGCTGGACATGCCCGAACCGCCCCATCACAGGGGGAACACGGGCTGGACATGCCCGAACCGCCCCCATCACAGGGGAACACGGGCTGGACATGCCCGAACCGCCCCCATCACAGGGGAACACGGGCTGGACATGCTCGAACCGCCCCCATCACAGGGGAACACGGGCTGGACATGCCCGAACCGCCCCCAGCACAGGGGAACACGGGCTGGACATGCCCGAACCGCCCCCAGCACAGGGGAACACGGGCTGGACATGCTCGAACCGCCCCCAGCACAGGGGAACACGGGCTGCCGGCCGGTCCCCGGAGCTGCTCTCCTCAGCTATGGGGGTCGGCGGTGAGGGGGTCCCATGAATTTGTGCTTGAAAAAAATCACGGCAATTTGCAATATATTGTGACACCAATCGAGAAGTCAGTGAAGAAGTCTCTCTCTCCTTTTAGAATTCCTAAGTGGCTCACTTAAAGATTCTCTGATCAATTCCTAAGACGGTAATAACAAAGGAGCTTTTCTATCTCCTAAACAAACATCATCAAAAAGTTTCAGACCAACCCGATCCCAGAAAGTTTCACTTAAAACAGAATTGGGATCTACATTTGAAAAATCTAACATATATTAACAGTTCTCTTAACTTTTTATCTGGAACACTAAAACCATTTCTCCTTAATAAAGATTCTAAATAATCATACATATATTTCTGCTCCTCGAATACACTTTCCCCATCTCTATGGACTCACTACAACACTTAGCTTACTTTAAATACGTCATTATAAATTCTGTATCCTTTCCCATACTCTTACTTCTGTTCTTTAAATATATTTTCCCCCTTCTCTGTGGATTTACCTAAACACTCAGCTCATCTTAAATACATCATTATAAGTTCTAGATCCTTTCCTATACTCTTTAATTCTGTTCTTTAAATATATTTCCCCCCTTCTCTATGAATATTCCTCAGCACTCAGCTTATCTTAAATATATCATCATAAACTTTGTATTTTTTCTCATTTCTGCTCTTTTGGCATAATATTTCCCATGCTCCTAGATTACCCCAAAGTTGCTCACCTCAATATAAGATAGGCAATGAGAAATCCCAGTCTCCTCCCCAGCTGTGCTTGCTTCTCCCAGCAGTCAGCAGGGCCTTTCTTCTGGCTTTCTCCTTACCAAACTTACTTGAGGCCCTTGAGGAGGCCCAACAGTAATTTAAAGTTATTAGTAAAGGGAACAAACCAACGTTCCACTCATGGGGCACCAGAATTGAGGTTCCCGGACCTCCAGTGCTCAAGCACCTACTCTGAGCTCTCAGGCTCTTACTTCGTCAGGTAATCTTCTAAATAAGCAAAGCAGTTAATAGTTAAAAAGGTTATTTATTACAAAGCACATCAGTCTCAACAGGCAATAGCAAAAAGCAGTGGCAAAGCAATGGCAAATGCAGTGGCAATAAGCAAATGGCTGAAAGCCAGAATGGCTAAAAGCAACAACTCTCCCCAATACATACTCTTATACAGGATTTTTCCAACAAACTGAGATGCAAGCTCGGACCACCACTTCTTAACCTATTAGAATTCTGGTTTCTTAGCACGCTAGGTTACGTATATAACTACTCATACAACCTATCTTGTTCTTCTGAAAAATGTAAGCAGTATTCTTACCATAGCTCTATTATGTCTAAGTCCTGTCTACAACTGTGGGCCTGGAGCCTCTTGCTGAAGATATCAGTATGTTTCAACCTTCACTAGAACTTGCACTGCTACTCTGGGATTTAAAACTGTCGACTTACTAAAAGCATTAGAACTCACCCTAAAATTACTAACTTACTTCTACTTAAATGTCTATTTTATGTGTGCGTGGTTTAATATACTTCAATCCATCCAAAGGCTTTAATTAAATCCCTGCACTCTGCTTTCTCTCTGAAGAATTCAGAGAGATCCCTGACTCACTGACTCCAACACAGGGGGTGCCTGTACCCAGGAAAAGGCGTGCACGGATTAAGGAAAGTGGAGGGTGGGGGCTGGGAAAGGCAGGAATGGGGGTCCAGGGGGTCCTGGGGTCAAGGAAAAGGGGGCTGGGGTCTCTGAGAGGGAGAGGACAGGGAAAGGGGGTGCAGGGGGGCATTGGTGCTGGATAAAGGTGTGCAGGGTGGTCCCAGTGCGTGAGAATGGAGGGTTTGGAAGAGTTTAATTCCCGGATATGGGGGCACACGGGGTCCCGGTGCAGCGGAATGGGGGTTCAGGGGGTCCCGGTGCCGGATAACGGGATGCAGTGGGTGCCCAGGAAATGGGGCTCAGGAGGGTTCCCTTTCTGGGTTCTGGGGCTCAAGGGGTTCTGGTGCCTGAAAATTGAGGTTCAGGGGGCTCTTGGTGCCCAGAAATGGGGGTTCAGCATGGTTGCCGTGCCCGGAAATGAGGGTTCAGGTTGGTTCCAGGTTCCAAATAAGGGGTTGTATGGGGTTTTTGGACTGGGGAAGGGGGTACAGAGGGGTCCCAGTGCTCGAAATGAACGTTCAAGGGGGTCTCTGTGCCCAGGAAGGGGAGTTAGCCCGGAAATGGAAGTGCAGGGGGGTCCCCGTGCCAAGAATGGGGGTTCAGGGGGGTCCCGGTGCCGGGGGTCACCAGTCCCAGGGGCGGATCCCGGCCGCAGCTTGGGAGACGCGAAAGTGACCGGGGGAGCGCCAGGACGGGGAGGGGACAGAGGAAACCCTGGGAATTCCCCTGAATCTGCCCCCGGGACCACCCAGGATGCCCCTGCAGGACGAGAAGGGGATGGAGAACTGGGGGGACGCAGAGACTGGGGGTCTGGCGGCGTCCAAGGGTCAGGAAGCAGAACTGGGAGAGCCGGGAAGGAAGGTTGAAGGCACTGGGAGAGGCGGGATGGGAGATCCAGGGGGTCCCAGTGCCCTGGAAAAGCGTCCAGGAGTCCCCAGTGTTGAGGGAAAGGAAGGTCTGTGTTATAGATAAAAACGTGATCAAGCCCAATTAAATATGATTAAAATAAGCGATATTTATTTTGCGACCGAAATACGGTCCCCGACAGCCACAATGGCAAAGGAACAGCGCCAAGCCCGGGATCGACACCGGGTGAACACACAATGATTCGAACTCTATCGCTTCGAATCCCCCAGTGTTCACAAAACTGCTTTGGTTAGTCCAGTTTTTATACAGTTTTTTTAGCCTGGAGTGGAGGTCTTTGTCTTCTCTTGTCGTTCAGGATATTCATGTAGGTTTTTTCCACCCGCACTAAGCTGGACAAAACCATATCCTGGAAGATGATGAATTCTGATGAAGGCATGTCCTGGATTTTGGGAAGGCGACAATGAGATGTATATTGTCGATCTTACTTTAGGGAAACAGGGCATTCAGATGTATTTTTCCCATGGCGTTGATTATCTTTAATCAAGGGTGCTTATCGAGTCCTCGTTGCTTGGGTGCCTCCCTAGACAGGGCCATCTCCGCTGCTGCTGGGTCTATTAAGTTGTTAATTTGAGCTGTCCTGCCTTTGTTGGATGTTACAATGATGTAATCAAGTGATCTGTGTCTTTACTGTCTGGGGTTCGGTTTTTAGCTTTTTTACTTTGCTCTTACAAATATTGCTTATTCTACACTACTGTATAATTCTTATACCAATTACATTCTATTCATCCATTGCAGTCTGGGGGCTGGGAAAGGCAGGAATGGGGGTCCAGGGGGTCCCTGGGTCACAGGAAAAGGGGGCTGGGGCTGGGAGGGGAGTGCGGATCCCGGGGATGCAGTTTGGGAGACGCGAAAGCGAGACGAGAGTAGAGGGGAATTCCAGGAAATTCATCTGGATCTCCGCTGAAACCAGGAAGTCTTGGGAATGGAGAACTGGGGGGATGCGGAAATTTGGGAGATCTTGGGGTCCAAAAGCCGAGGAAAAGGGCGGATCTGGGGTGTGGGAAGGGCGGGATGGCCGGGAATGGGGGTACAGGAGGGTCCCAGAGCACTGACGGGGGTGCAGGGGGATCCCAGCCCCGGATAAGGGGGTGCAGGGGGTCCCAGTGCTGGGGAAGGGAGTACGGGGGAGTCCCCATGCCCAAAAATGGGGGTTCAGGGGTTCCCATGCTGGGGAATGCGTATTAAGGGGGAGTTTCCTTCCCAGAATTCGGGGCTCAAGGGGGTTCCACTGCCAAAAAATGGGGGTTCAGGGGGTGCTGGTGACCAGAAATGGGGGTTCAGGGGGGTCTCCGTGCCAGGTAAGGGGGTACAGGAAGGTGGTGATGTTGGGAAAGGAGGTACAGTGGGCTACCAGTGCTAGAGAAGGGGATTGAGGGGGGTCACAGGACCCAAAATGGGGATTCCGGGGTTCCCTGCCCAGGAATGGAGGTTTAGGCGGTTCTCAGTACCTGGAAATGGAAGTTCAGGAGTGGGAAGATGGGTTCTAAGGACAGTGCAGAAGGCCATCTTTCCCAATGAATTACAGCTGTACTGATTACTGAGGAGTGGAAACAACCTTGCCTGCCCAATGAGGGTGGGTGTTATAAAAGAGGGGTCAGCTGGCCACCAGCTGCTGCTGGAGCTGGAGACCCAGCGTCTGCTGCAGCTTGGCATGGAGTGTGCTGGTTGTGCTGTGGGTAGGTAAAGGACAGGCAGCTGTGCAAGGGACAGATAAGGTCAGAAGTTGTGTGAGGGACAGGTTGGGGTTTAGCTAGTCATGTAGAAGGAAACTTGCAGAGAGGAGTGGAGTCAGAGCTGTGTGGAGCTGCCTATGAGGAAAAGAGACAGATTTGCCTGAAGGAAGTTCATTGAATGAAGGCACAAGAAGTTTTTAATAAAGGATTGGTGATTATGCCAGTCATGTCCATCTCAACATAATAACTACATCCTGCCATGTCCCCACCCCCGTCTCAGTTCAATGTCTTTATTTTTACCCCGAGGTTGGATGATTTAAAGGGATGAAGTGAAATGAAAAGCAAATCAAGGCCAAAAGAAAAGGATTTCCATATCGGTGTGAGCTGAGGATCCACATACTTAGGAGGGAGGGAAGAAGCTTTTCTGGAGGAGTTTCCACTCCACTGTCTCCAAAATCTTGGTCTTTGCCCCAGTTTATCAGCATTTGGCTGCAGAAGACACCCTTGGGCAACAGGAAATCAAAACCCTGAAATCATTGAGGCTGGAAAAGACCTCCAAGATGATTCAGTATTCCTGGTTGCCATTAGAAGAGAGAATTGAACACAGAAGATTTTCTGGGGTTGAAAGTCAACAAATTCACTCACCCCAAGGAATTCCCTCTGTGCTTGTGTCCCAATGGACGTTCCTGTCCCTGCATTCATCCAGGTGCCCACAGGGAGACAGGATGATGCAGAGCCGCCCCAGCCAGGTGTCTTCCCAACACAGATCACCAGGACCACGGATCACCAGGGCTCTGCCCAACGGGGGTCACTGGGGATCATCCAACACCGATCCTCCCATGGGGGATGGAGCTGGAGCAGAGCACGAAGCTCTTCCCACACTCGGGGCACTCACAGGGCTTCCCTCAGCGGTGACTCCTTTGTTGTCGGGTCAAGTGAGAGCTCTGTGAGAAGCTCTTCCCACACTCAGGACACTCGTAGGGCCTCTCCCCAGTGTGGATGCGCCGGTGGACAGTGAGGTGTGCATTTTGCTTGAATCCCTTCCCGCAGTCGGGGCAGCGGAAGGGCCTCTCCTCTCTGTGAATCCGCTCATGTTTGAGGCAATGGGAGCTGGTCTGAAACCTCTTCCCACACTCAGGACACTCGTAGGGCCTCTGCCCGGTGTGGATGCGCTGGTGTCTTCTCAGGGTGGAGCTCTGAGCAAAAAAGCTCTTCCCACATTCCAAGCAGGTGTAGGGCCGTTCTCCAGTGTGGACGACCTGGTGCTGCATCAGGTGGGAGATGTTCCTGAAGCTCTTCCCACATTTCCCACACTCATATGGCTTTTCACCAGTGTGGGTCATCTGGTGCTGGAGCAGAAGGAACCTGTGGATGAAACCCTTCCCACACTCCAAGCACTTGTGGGGCTTCTCCCCTCCATGAGGCTTCTCCACCAGCTCTGAGCTCTGCCTGCATCTCCGGCCGCCTTCCCGGCTCAGGGAGGGTCTTTCCTCCTCACAGCTCCCTGGGCTGGGTTTGCAGCCCCTCCTCCTGAGGGATCTCTGGGGCTTTTCCTCCTCTTCCATCCACCCATGCCTTGGGAATGAAAAATCCTGGTTTGGGAAAAAAAAAAAAAAAAAAAAACGCCTTTGACTAGGGCGTTCCTCCTTGCCCAAGTTAATCTCAGGAAGTCATTGGGCATCTCGTGTCTGTATGAACCTCCCAAACACCAAGATTCAGCCCAAAAATCATCCAAACATCAAAAAAGAGATCAAAAACTCCCCAAACAGCAAGATTCAGCCAGAACCTCCTGCAAAATATTAAAGATTCTGGCCCTATAAAAAACCAAAGCATGAACGGTTAGCCCAAAAAAGCTCAGAAACACCAAGATTCACCCGTGTGAAAATTGTGTATCCCTCTCTCCGGTCACTTGCTGCACGTGAGGGCGACAAGACTGCTGGACCTGGGGAAGAGGCTGCATATACAGGGAGGGGCGGAACCTTGTGCTGCTTCCCATTTCTCCTCCTCCTGTGTCCCTACTCTTACTTATACTCCTCTTCCTCCTACTATTCCTCCTTCTCCTGCAAAATCCCACCTTCTCCTCCCATGTGCATCATTTCTCCATGTTGTTCTCCAGCCCTGCTTCTCCTTCCCTTCTCCTGCAGCCCCCAGGCCCAGCACCCCCTGCCGGCTCCCTCTTCCCCCCCAAACCCACAGCATCCCAGCGCAGGGGCAGGGATGGAGCTGGGGCAGCTCGGGCTGGGGCAGCGCTGGGCTCTCGGCCGCTCCCGCCCACACTCGGTCCCCACTGCAGCCGCTCCCGCCACGGCAGCGCGGGGGGGCCCGGCCTTGGCGCTGCCCCCTCCCACCTCCCCAAATTCCCCTCGCAGGGGGCGCTGGGGCCCGGGGGGGCAGGTGGGGTCCAGGTGGGGAACGCTGGGAGCTGTGGCTCTGCCTGGACCCCCATGGAAGGGAGAACAGGAAAGTGTCTTTACAAACAGATGCTGGGAATCCCCTTGAAGACAGGGCCAGGGACGTGTACATAAGGAAGTGACAGCAGAAGCCATCAGGTTCAGAAAATGTTATTAACTGACCACACAGACTGCTGCTCTGCCAAGGTCCTGCTACATTCAGGAACTCCCAGAAGAACAAAGACTGAACAGAGCCGTGAATATCGTTAGCTGTACAAAAGTGGGGTGCATATTAAGGGGGGATGCAGTGGGTGCATTGGGAAGTCTGCACCTCTCAAGTACTTCAGCCAAGTAGAAGAAGCCTCTGTGAAATGGATGAATGTCCAGGTTAAAAGGCATCTTTGAGTATTTGAAAAAAAAAAAAAAAAAAAAGTGAAAATGTTGGAGAAAAAGGTTAAATATTTAGAACATATATTGACTGAAGGTTTATGGTGTATTGACCTAGAAAAGGACCAGGGAATCTCAGAAATAATGTTACCCAGCAATAAAATTGAGATGGGACAATTCTGAGGATTAATAGGGAATTGCAGGACAGAAGATTCTCTGTTTGAGCCAGAACATTGTATGACTTTTTAAAACCAGATAGCCTCAATATTGTGGTATGGACATGAGAAACAGCAAAACTTCAGAAAATGAAATAAAACCAAAATTATACGTGCCAAAGCAATGACTCTTCCATACTCAGAAAAGAAAATTGAAAAGAATGTGTGTTATAGCAAACATAATATTAATGGCTTTTGGCAAATATTAACATGAATAGTATATGTATAATGTATAATGGAAAACTTTGCTACATGAATAAAGTTTCTTTTAGTTTTGCTATTGATAAAACTAAAAAATAGTGATGTGATAAGTATGTTTTTCTTAGACTATAACAGGGTGATGTAAAAATTCTTTGTTCATGTAACTGACTCGGAGATTGGTAGAAAAGAAAACAATACCGGGAAATCCTTCACATTCTTGAATTATGGGACATCAGACCCCCAGGAAAGGAAAAAATGTTGATTTACAGGATGGGGAGATGATTTTGAATAATGCATGAGGATCTGTGAATATGCAACAGGCTGATGCGTTTAAGGAATGCAGCACCCTGCTGTTATCACCTTTCTCTTTATTGTTTGCCTCTTACTGTCTTTTAATTAAACTTTTAAAATTTACCAGGAAAGTGAACCTCGTTTTTTAAAATGCAAATGTTTAGCACGGCCATGCCAAAGGAGTTCTCCTGCTAAAATGTTTAACCCAGTGGCCAGAGGGGCCTCACTCTCTGCAGAATTGTGCAGCCACAGCCTTAATGGGAACTGAGGCCCAAAAACTGATGGCAGGAGGATCTCCTGTTGTTCAAGTCGGGCACCAAGTTAAAGCTCTGATAACCAAAAGAGTCTCTACATGGATGAGCAGTGCTCGGTGATTACAGAATGAAACTTGTTCAGGGGCACAGGAGGATTTAGAATTGAGGACAGGGGAAGGGTTGAACCCAGCCTCCTGTTTGAACAGCCTGCACAGGGGCTGGGAACAAACCCATGGCTGCATTCAAGGGACAGAGTTCCAGAGCCAGCACAGGAGAGAGTGATGAGACATTCCCTGGCCTGAGGGACAAAATGTGTTCATGGATGGGTCTGCAAGGGCAGGAGAAGGGAAAAGAGTTCCAAGACACGCTCTGATTAAGGAAAGGGAATTAGAGCAAGCGCAGGTCACCGCCCGCATGGTCAGCTCAACCGGCGGAGCTGTGTGTGCTTGGAAGAGCCTGGCACTGAAATGCCCTGAGCAGGAAGGCTCAAATATCTGCTGGGGACAGCATGGCAGCTAACAGGGGGGCAAAAGCAATTCTGACCTCTTCAGCAAACACTGGATAGCTTATTAAGGTATTTCTAAAACAAATAATTCCAAGATAAGGGATTGTGGAAGCAACAGACTCATATGGGGAACTCATTTCACAGGAAAGATCTTTGAGGGGGTTATGGCTGCTTTAGGAATACAATGGGACCAACACAAGCCCTGGCACCCCAGAGCTCAGGTCAGGTAGAAAGAATAAATGGGGAAATAAAGAAACTCCTTTGGAAGCTGGTGATAGAAACCAAAATGCCATGAGTATGGCTTTTGCAATTGGCTTTGGCAAGAATAAAAGCCATACTCAGGGCAGATATTCAATTATCTCCCTTGGAATTGGTGCTTGGAATTCCTTACTCTGGAAATTCTCCACCTAGTTGAGAATAATCCTACTTTTGTATTGTCAGTTAAATTTGGGCCAGTGATGTGACAATGAATTTTTACTCCCAGGAGAAGTAGAAAAAGCTTGATTTCATTGAAAATATTTTGTGTATATTTGTGCACGGCTCTTAGTCATGGCAAAATTTCCATATGGGTTTTTAAATATTCACCATTAGGTTGCCTTTAGCAAAACTATAGGAGCTTCAAAGGAGATGCTTTAATGCACAAACAGTTAATAGAATATTGTTGAAAAGAAAAAAAAAAAAGAAAAAAGAGCAGATTTTGAGGGGGGACACAGATGAGAGTCATACAATGGCTGCTCTTGAACACAAGCTTAATTCCAGGAAGCCAGAAGAGGAGCTTTAGAAATGCAAATTAACACTGCTGGGGCAAAGTGTGGACAATGTACCAGGGTGTCCTTGCCTGGGGGAGGAATTGGGCTGATTCCCTCTGGCCCTCACTCCAAGCTCTGCCTGCTTGCACAGATGGAATTTGCACAGCTAAAGGCAGAGCCCATAGTGAGGATATCTGACTGCAACAGAAATTGGTTAAGCTGCAAAGGGAAACAGCAAATGGAGAATGTTGTGAAAACTTCACTAAAAAACAGTGGGGGGAATCATCCCTCTCCCCACTCCAACATGTGCTGTCACTGTTTGGGTTATATAGGGTGTATTAGAGCACTGGGGTGTTTTTGCTAGTCCAGAGAAACCGGTTGGGAATCCAAGTATTTGATGATTTAATTAGAGAAAAGTGGCGAATTGATGCAGCCCTGGCTGGATGGAGCTCCCAAAAATGGGGAAAAGATGAACAGGCACCACAACAAATCCTACAACACCATGGACAAGCCCCTGGGAACCCTCAGAAATACACATCAGGAGACAGAAAATTCACCCATAATTTGAGTAGCATAATTAGGTTAAAAACTAAATACTATTATAATTATTACTACTATGATAATATCCATGATACTATTATTATTGTTGTTATGATTATTAACGCTGTTATTATTATTTTTATGTACTAAAGAATATATTATCTGTCCTTGAAATAATAATCAACTTGACAGCACCAGCTCCTGACCTTCCTGCCAACCAATCCAGGAAAAGGAAGAATGAGACATTTCACCATGGGATGGAATCAGATTATCAATTAACAGAAGGAGGAGAAGTTTGTGGAAAAATAAATGACTCAAACTGCTGTTTGCAAATAAATGATCACTGAAAAGCCGTGAAACAGATAACAAAGGAAATGAGAAATTCGCTCATATTCTGGTCCAAATGAAGAAATGATGGGAATGGAACACGTTTTCGTGGTTCCCCGGCAGACCATGACAATAAACGAATGCTGTTCCTCCTCTGATGTGCTGCAGCAACTCTCATCTTTTTCCCATGCAGGACACCTCGCTGAGTGCAGCTCATTCAGCAGGTGAGCAAGGGGATGCAGGTGGCAGCCAGGCCTGATCCAGAAACGGCTACAAAAGGACAGGGAGTGAGGGCACTGAGAATAATCCCAAACCAAAGAGCACCCAGAAACGAGATTAAGCAAACGATAATTTAAGTTAACAAAAATAATTATTGAGAAAATAAGAAGAGAGATTCAACAGAGTAACATGAATGTGCCTGGATTTAAGGCCAGGGATCGATATAAAAGGAAATAACGGGAGAAACCATCAGTTTCAGAAAATGTATCCTTTGTATTCCGGGAGAGGCAAACAAGGAGGTCAGGATTTCGGGGGGTTTCTCAGTGCTGGGAGCAGCAGGAGCAGGTGCAGAGGCGAAAGCAAGAAGGGATGAGGAAAAGGCCAATGTGAAGGCAAAGGCCATGGCAGAGTTTCTACAGCCCCTGAGGGATGAACCCCAGGGCCCAAGGGGGCCCCAGCACCCAGGGGGTCTCAGATCCTTACAGCATCTTGAGCCAGGTTCCCTCCTCACACTGACACCATTCAGTACTTGATGGCAAAGATGCTTTCTGGGGATGCCCACTCACACAGGATGTTAAACTGTATTTTGCCTTGGAGTGGGAACAAGAGGCAGAAGGGAAAATGGTAAAGACATGGATGGGCCTTCTGCAGGGATACACAGAAGCACCAGCCTTATTGGGGCAAGCCTTGCAGAAAATATCACAAGAATTTACCCCACCCCAGGGACTGGGTTAATGCAGGATATGGATGACTTGCTCCAATCAGGAGGACAAGAAGTCGTAGAAGTCTCTGTGAAATGGCTGAATGTTCAGGCTAGAAAGCATCTGCGAGTATTTGGAAAAAAAAAAAAAAAAAGTGCAAATACTGGAGAAAAAGGTTACATATTTGGGACATATTTTGACTGAATTTTGTGGTGCATTGACCCAGAGAAGGACCAGGGAATCTCACAAGTAACATTACCGAGCACTAAACTGGAGCTGGAACAATTCTGAGGATTAACAGGGAATTGCAGGACCTGTATTGAGGATTTCCTGTTCTAGCCACAATACTGTATGACTTTTTAAACCCAGATAGCCTCAATATTGAGGTACGGAGACGAGAAATCGCAAAACTTCAGAAAATTAAATAAAACCAAAATAATTGGTACCCTAGCTATGACTCAGAAAAGGAATTTGAATTGTATGTGTGTTATTGTACATTCTATAATATTTGTTTTAGTAAATATTAAAATAAATGCCATATGTATAATGTCAGAAAACTTTGCTATATGAATATAGTTTCTTTTAGTTTTGCTATTAACAAAACTTAAAATAGTGGGGAGATAAATATATTTTTCTTGGAATACAACACGGTGATGTAAAAAGCTTTTGTTCATGTAACTAACTCAGAGAATGGTAGAAAAGATAATCAGGAAATCCTTCACATCCTTGGATTATGGGACACCAGACCCCCAGAGAAAGAAAAAAAGCTGATTTACAGGCTGGGGAGGAAAGATTTCAAATAATGCATGAAGAACCATGAATATGCAACAGGTTGATATATTTAAGGAAGTGTTTTCTGAGTTAGGGTGTGTTCTTGGCTGAAGACAAAGCACCCTACTGTTACAACACTCTGCTTTACTGTTTATCTCTTATTGTCTTTTATTAAAATTTTAAATATTCACCAGGAAAGTGAACCTCATTTTTTAAGATTTGGATGTTAAACAGGGTGATGCCACAGGAATTCTTCTGCTAAAATGTTTAACTCAGTGGCCAGAGTGGCCTCACTCTCTGCAGAATTGTGCAGCCACAGCTTTAATGGGAACTGCCCAAAAACTGATGGCAGGAGAATCTCCTGTTGTTCAAGTCTGGCACCAAGTTAAAGCTTTGATAACCAAAAGAGCCTCTACATGGATGAGCAGTGCTCTGTGATTACAGAATGAAACTTGTTCAGTGGCACAGGAGGATTTAGAATTGAGGACAGGGGAAGGGTTGAACCCAGCCTCATGTTTGAACAGCCTGCACAGGGGCTGGCAACAAACCCATGGCTGCATTCAAGGGACAGAGCTCCAGAGCCAGCACAGGAGAGATTGAGGAGACATTCCCTGGCCTGAGGGACAAAATGTGTTCATGGATGGGTCTGCAAGGGCAGGAGAAGGGAAAAGAGTTCCAAGACACGCTCTGATTAAGGAAAGGGAATTAGACCAAGACTTACACTCTGCCTGAGGAGTGCACAGAAGCCCCACTGGTGGCCAAGTGCCGTGGCCCATGCCAAGTGTCCCTGAGCACAGAAACAGCCCCAGCACAGCTCAGCACGGGGGGACCCCTCACCCTGGGCTCAGGGGCTCTCCAGCCCCGGTCTGGAAAAGGCTGAGAAAGAAATCCAGGAGTTCGGACCTAATTAACATCAGTTAGCCAAGTCCTAAGGAAAGATCTTCCCCCCACCTCTCCCTGCTTCCCAAGCTTAACTTTATCCCATATTCCCTCCCCCCTCCCCACCCAGAGGCACAGGGGATGGGTGTCACACTCAGGTCATGTCACAGCCGCCCCCCTCAGGGACAGGAATCCTTGTCCTGATCCAGTCCGGGGTCCCTCCCACGGGACACAGCCCCTCAGGAACAGGCTGCTCCAGCGGGGATCCCCCATGGCCCTGCAGGGGCTTCCACGGGCTCGGGGCCTCTCTCAGGCCGCCCCTGCTCCAGCCCGGACACCTGACAGGACTGCAGGTGGGTTCCTGCTCCATCCCGGCCTCAGCCCCAGCTCCCTGCGCCATCAGCTCCCGCTCACCCCGAGCTCCCGGCGGTTCAGGGCAGCAGCGGCTCCTTCGGCCTCAGCCCGGGCCGGGCTCAGCGCCGTGGCCGCTCCTCAGGCGAGGTTTCCAAATAATGGCGGAGCGCGTGGACAGGGAGGGGTCGTGTGCACAGCCCGCCCCTCGCTGCCATTGGCTGATTCTGCCGTCACTCCCGGTACTCGCGCGCTCTGATTGGACAGAGCGGGGACAAGCCCGGCCTCGAGGCCAAAGGCGCCATTTTCGCCTCGGCACGGACTCCCCTCCCTTTCCCCGGTCTCCGCCATTTCTCGCAAACCTCGCCTGAGGAGCGGCTCCGCCCGGCCCGGGCATCCCGGGCCAGGAGACCGCTGCTGCCCTGAACCGGCGGGAGCTCGGGGTGAGCGGGAGCTGAGGGCAGTGGGAGCTGGGGATGAGTCCGGGATGGAACTGAGACCAACCTGGAGCCCCGAGCCAGAGCAAGGGATGTTTGAGAGAAGCCCCGGGGCTGTGCCGGAAAATTCACGTCACAGAGTTTTGTGTGCAAAAAGGAGATAGATTAAGCCTGTAAAAGTGACTTTATTAATGAACAATGGGAGGGGCTGCGGGCATTTTCCATGCGGTCTCTAAAACGCAGCCTCCTTTTTTATCCTCATTTTCCCAGCTTCATCTCCCTCTCCCTTTCCCCACTGGCTGAGGTACTTGGAAGGTTCAGACTTCCCGATCCATCTGCTGCATGTCCTCCTTAGTATGCACCCCTCCTTTAGTATAACCTCCGATATTCCCGGCTTTGTTCAGTGTTTCTCCTTCTCGAAGTTCAGGAATTCAACAGGATCTTGGCTGAGCAGCAGTCTGTGTCAATTAGTAACATTTTCTGAAACTGAAGATTTCTCCCATTGCTTTCTCGTGTACAAGTCCCTGGCCCTATTTCCCAGCAGATTCACTCATTGACTCTGTTTTTTCTTCCTGGTTCCTCTTTGATTTTGGGATTATTCTCAGTGCCCTCACTGCCTGTCCTTTTTAGCCGTTTCTGGATCGAGGCCTGGCTGCCACCATCCTCTTGCTCACCTGCTGAATGAGCTGCACTCAGCAAGGTGTCGAGCATGGGAAAAAGATGAGAGTTGCTGCAGCACATCAGAGGAGGAACAGCATTGTTTAACCCATGGTCTGCCAGGAACCACGAAAACTGTCCCATTCCCATCCTTTCCTATTTGGACTGGAATATGAGCTCTATTATTTCCTTGTTATTGTTCACCACTTCAGTTATTCTATTTAAAGTTAGTATTTATTTTCCACAAATGTTGCCTTATACTTGTAACTTGGCAGGTCAGGAGCTGAATTCTGTTTCTTATTGGCTTGTATACTAATCAGATATAAATGGTATTTGCAGCAGTGTTAATTTGCATTGTCTGATCTAATTAGTGTAGATGATATTGATTGCCATGAATTACAATAGTGTAAATTTCACTCGGAGTACTGATTTCATTATACAGTGAACACGAAGCCATTTATGTTATTGCTCGTGTGTAGTTCAATTTGTTTTGCACCGATTTCTCTGATGTTAATTAGGTCCCCACTCCTGGATTTCCTTCTCAGCCTTTTCAGACTAGGTGTCTCCAGCTCTGCCCGAGCTGTCTCTGAGGTGAGTGTTCCTTGATGTTTGCTAATGGTCCTTGATGTTTTCTTGATGGTTGTTATCTTTGTGGGGATCTTTGGGCCATTCCAGTCTGTTGAGATGTTAAACTCATCTCTGTGGAATGGTGCAATATCTCTTAAAAAAAAAACTTTAAAATTCCTTTTCCCAAGGAAAAGGCGAACCAAGGCCGAGTTCAGAAATAAGATTTTTAAAAAATTTAAATTTTGTGTGTTTTGCAACAGTCGAATCCCAGACAGCCGAGTGTGTGAGTGCAATTAAGAGCCAGAGTGGAATTGTGCCGTTGTGTTCCCCAGCAGCTGTGGCAGTGCAGGCACAGAAAGCAGAGAAGCTCCTGGACTGTGGCCACAGCCTGTTTGAAATATATATCCCTTATCTCTATCCCCTACTAGGTGGAGAATTAGCAGGGTAAGGAATTCCAAGGGAGATAATTGAATATCTGCCCTGGGTC
Source organism: Muscicapa striata striata (assembly GCA_030060385.1). NCBI lineage: Eukaryota > Metazoa > Chordata > Aves > Passeriformes > Muscicapidae > Muscicapa > Muscicapa striata. Next base: position 25,271 of record JAREIS010001161.1, read on the forward strand.
TGGCTCTTATTCTTGCCAAAGCCAATGGCAAAAGCTGTACCTGTGTCATCTTGGTTCCTATCACCATCTTCCAAAGGAGTTTCTTTATTTCCCCATTCATTCTTTCTACCTGACTTGAGCTCTGGGGGTGCCAGGGCTTGTGTTGTTCCCATTGTATTCCTAAAGCAGCCATAACCCATGAAGGATCTTTGCTGTAATGAGTTCATCTGAGTTCTGCTTCCACAATCCCTGTCTTGAAATATGTTTTAGAAATACCTTAATAAGATCAGTGATTGTGAAGAGGTCAGAATTGCTTTTGCCCCTGTTAGCTGCCATGCTGTCCCCAGCAGATATTTGAGCTTCCTGCTCAGGGCATTTCAGTGCCAGGCTCTTCCAAGCACACACAGCTCCGCCGGTTGAGCTGACCATGCGGCGGTGACCTGCGCTTGCTCTAATTCCCTTCCTTAATCAGAGCGTGTCTTGGAACTCTTTTCCTTCTCCTGCCCTTGCAGACCCATCCATGAACACATTTTGTCCCTCAGGCCAGGGAATGTCTCCTCAATCTCTCCTGTGCTGGCTCTGGAGCTCTGTCCCTTGAATGCAGCCATGGGTTTGTTGCCAGCCCCTGTGCAGGCTGTTCAAACAGGAGGCTGGGTTCAACCCTTCCCTGTCCTCACTAAATCCTCCTGTGCCACTGAACAAGTTTCATTCTGTAATCACGAGCACTGCTCATCCATGTAGAGGCTCTTTTGGTTATCAGAGCTTGAACTTGGTGCCAGACTTGAACAACAGGAGATCCTCCTGCCATCAGTTTTTGGGCTCAGGTCCCATTAAAGCTTGTGGCTGCACAATTCTGCAGAGATGAGGCCACTTGGCACTGGGTTAAACATTTTAGCTCAAGAATCCTTTGGCATGGCCCTGTCTAACATCCATTTTTAAGAACAGGTTGACTTTCCTGGTAAATATTTAAAGTTTAATAAAAGACAATAAGAGACAAACAATAAAGCAAAAGGTTATAACAGCAGTGCTTGGCCTCAGCCAAGAGCACACCCTAACTCAAAAGCATTCTAAATGCATCAATCTCTTGCATATTCATAGTCTTCATGCATTATTCAAATCATTCTCCCCAACCTGTAAACCAACATTTTTCCTTCCCTGGGGTCTGGTGTCCCATAAGCCAAGAATCTGAAAATTTCTGATTATCTTTTCTTTCTACCATTCTCTGAGTTAGTTACATGAACAAAAGCTTTTACTCACCATGTTGTAGTCCAAGAAAATATATTTATAGAAAACGAAAAGAACCTATATTCATACAGAAAAGTTTTCCAACATTATACATATAGCATTCATTTTAATATTTTCAAAAATGCAGTAATATAATATGTACTGTAACAAACATACAATTCAGATTTCTTTTCTGAATCTGAAAAAGCTATGCCTAGGGCAACAATAATTTTGGTTTTATTTCATTTTCTGAAGTTTTGCTGTTTCTCCTGTCCATACCACAACATTGAGGCAATCTGGGTTTACAGTGTTCTGGCTTGAAGAGGGAATCCTCAATCCAGGTCCTGCAATTCCCTATTAATCCTCAGAATTGCCCCAGCTCCATTTTAGTGCTGAGTAACGCTATTTCTGAGATTTCCTGGTCCTTCTCTGGGTCAATATAGCACCACAAAATTCAGTCAAAATATGTCCCAAATATTTAACCTTTTTCTCGAGCATTTGTGCTTTTATTTCAAATACTCAAAGATGCTTTTTAGCCTGAACATTCAGACATTCCACAGGGGCTTCTTCTACCTCTTCTTGTCCCTATTGATTGGAGCAAGTCATCCACATCCACAATCCCTGGGCTGGGATAAATTCTTGTGATATTTTCTGCAAGGCTTGCCCCAATAAGGCTGGTGCTTCCGTGCATCCCTGCAGAAGGACCGTCCATGTCTTTACCATTTTCCCTTCTGCCTCTTGTTCCCACTCCAAGGCAAAATACAGTTTAGCATCCTGTGTGAGTGGGCATCCCCAGAAAGCATCTTTGACATCAAGTACTGAATGGTGTCAGTGTGAGGAGGGAACCTGGTTCAAGATGGTGTAAGGATCTGAGACTGTGGGGTGCCTGGGTTTAATAATCTCATTTATTATTCTTAGGTCCTGCACCATTCTATGGATTCCATCTGATTTCTTGGCTGGCAGGATAGGAGCATTCTAGGGAGAGATCCCTGGCTCCAAAAGCCCTGCCTTTAGCAGGGACTCAATAACAGGCTGTGAGCCCTTCCTTCCCTCCCTTGGAACAGGGTATTGCTTTTAGACACCACTTGTCCTGGTTCCCTCAAAGTCCTTTGGAGAGGCTCCACTTCTAATTTTCTCTATTTTCCTGGAGCTGCCCACACTTCTGGGTTCACTTCAGCACAGGCCTTGCAGACATCTGCCGGACAAAGGCACAACTCTGTATCACCTTTACAGTATTAATTTCTATTCCTAAATTAGCCATCAAATCCCTTCTCAGTAAATTACAGTCAGAATTAGAAACAAATAAAAGCTCCTGCATTTCAAACCCATCCCCCACATCTTCTAACACTTGAGTGAATAAAACACACCAGCTCATCTTTCCCACTTATCCCCTGAATACTGCTGTCTAAATCCCTTCTGGACTTCCCTTATTGCCCCCCTTGGTGTCCATGTCCTTGATTACCTCTGGGAGAATGTGCAAACTCCCTCAACATGCTCCCAAGGAACCCTTCAGAGATATTTTGGGATCATCATCCCTTTAGCCAGGAGCCCTTCCTGGCTTTCCCTTTCTCCCCTCCATGGGTGCCCTGCCATGTTTAGTCCCCGAAGATCCCACTGCACTCACTGATGAGATTTTCAGAGCTCTCTGGCTGCCGACTCTTCCCAGCCCCCTGATGTGTCCCTCGTCTGTCTCCTGGTCACTCTCGGGTCCCCAATCCATGCCCGGTGCCGCCGCCCCCCAAGGGAGCCGATCACCCAAACTGGGTGAGGCACCTTCAGCTCCACTCGCTGCCCCCGCCCCGGACGGGGGAAGGAATTCCGGCCGAGCCCCAAGGTGTGTGGAAAACTTCACATCACCAGAGGTTTCTGTGCACAGAGAAGAAAGAAGAGTCCTGTGAAAGTAATTTCATTGACAGAAGAAGGGGCAGAGGCCATGGGCCATTTGCCATGGGGTCTGTGCAGTTGCCAAGGCCGGGCCCCCCCGCGCTGCCGTGGCGGGAGCGGCTGCAGTGGGGACCGAGTGCGGGCGGGAGCGGCCGAGAGCCCAGCGCTGCCCCAGCCCGAGCTGCCCCAGCTCCATCCCTGCCCCTGCGCTGGGATGCTGTGGGTTTGGGGGGAAGAGGGAGCCGGCAGGGGGTGCTGGGCCTGGGGGCAGCAGGAGAGGGGAAGGAGAAGCAGGGCTGGAGAACAAAATGGTCAAATGCTGCACCTGGAAGGATAAGGTGGGATTATACAAGAGAAGGAGGAATATTAGGAGGAAGAGGAATGTGGGAAGAGCAGGGACACAGGAGGAGGAGAAGCAGGAAGCAGCACAAGATTCCCCCCCTCCCTGTATATGCAGCCTCCCCCCCAGCCCCAGAAGCGTTTCCCTCCCACACGCAGCCGGTAGCCAGGGAGGGGGATCCGTGATTTTCACAGGGGTTAATGTGGTTGTTTCTGAGCTTTTTTGGGGTAAATATTGGTGGTTTGTTTTTTTGCATGGCCTGACTGTATTTTGGATGGCTTTTTGCGAATCTTCCTGTTTGGGGGCATTTTCTTCTGTGCTTGAGGTTTGGAGAATTTTTGGTTTGAATCTTGGTGTTTTGGAGGCTCTTACATACACAAGATTGCCAATGATTTCCTGATGTGCACTTGGGCGGGGGCAAACCCCCAGGCCAAGTCGCTTTCCTCTTGTTGTTTTCCTATACCAGAATTTTTGTTCCCTAGGTGTTCACAGATGGAGCAGGAGGAAAAGCCCCAGAGATCCCTCAGGAGGAGGGGCTGCACACCCAGCCCAGGGAGCTGCGAGGAGGAAAGACCCTCCCTGAGCCGGGAAGGCGGCCGGAGATGCAGGCAGAGCTCAGAGCTGGTGGAGAAGCCTCATGGAGGGGAGAAGCCCCACAAGTGCTTGGAATGTGGGAAGGGTTTCAGCCACAGGTCCGGCCTGATCCGGCACCAGAGGATCCACACTGGTGAAAAGCCCTATGAGTGTGGGGAATGTGGAAAGCGTTTCAGCCGCAGCTCCCATCTGATCCAGCACCAGAGGGTCCACACTGGTGAAAAACCCTACGAGTGTGAGCAATGTGGGAAGGGATTCAGAGACAGTTCCACTCTGTGGACTCAATCGACATTGGGAATTCTTTGGGGAGAGCAGATTTGTTCACTTTCAAAGCCAGAAAATCTTCTGCGTTCAATCCTGTCTTCTGGTGGCATCCAGGAATACTGAATGGTCTTGGAGGTCCTTTCCAAACTCAGTTTTCTCACATTTTGATTTTCACTTACTAAATGGTGTCTTTCATAGGCAAATGGTGATGGATTGGGCCAAAGACCAAGATTTTGGAGACAGTGGGGTGGACCCCTCCAGCAAAGTTCTTCCGTCGCAAGCACATGGACAGCTGGCACAGGCACAGAAATCCTTTTCTTTTGGCCTTGATTTTCTTTTCATTTAACTTCATTCCTTTAAAATATCCAACACTAGGGTAAAAATAAAGACACTGAAGTGAGACATGGGTGGGGGCATGGGGGAACAGAGACATGGCGGGACACAGACACGGGGAGTGACTTGGGAACAAATGGACATGGACAAGGACGTGGGCATTTGTGGGGACATGGGCATGAATGGAGATGTGGGGGACAATGACAGGGATGGAAACATGGTGGGGACACAGCCATGGGTGAGGACATGGTGGGACATGGCCAGTGACACGTGGGGACATGGCCACGGCCGGTGCCATGGGGGGAACTTGCAGGGGCTGTGGGGGATGCTGGCTTTGAGGGAGTTGAGGGTTCCTGGGAGGCACTTGGGGCTTGCTGAGGGCTTTGGGGACCCCAGGCCGAGCGGCTCCGGCTGCGCTGGGAGACCCTGGCGGAGGTTCTGGGGCAGCTGCTCAAGGACCCCCTGCCCTGGAGCCCCAGCCGGGCATTGGGCTCCTGGAAGGGAATGAACGTCCTTGTCCCCAGGAGGGAAATCCCAGCACCCCCAGGGTGTCAGGGCAGCTGAGAGGCCCTAACAGGGAGGGGAAAGCCAGGCAGAACTGTCCCCCTCCAAAACTACACCCCAAAAATCCCAAAACTCAGGTGTTCCTCCTAGGAAAAAGTGGCAATGAGGTGCCTGAATTGTGGGGTAGGGAGTATGGGACCTCAAGAGTAAGGAGGGGGTTCTGGAACCCCCAAAACCATGTGGGATGGGGGTGGTGGATTGGGGGGGCAGTGGGGAATAGGTGGCAGAACATGGGATAAGTGAAGGTGGGACCCTCAAAGAGTAGGAGAGGGGGCTGGGATTCACAAATTGCATTGGTAGGGGTCCTACTCCTCCTCCTTTCTAGTCCTGCCTCCTCTTCCTATTCTTTCTGATTCTTCTCCCACTCCTTCCTTTGCCCTCCTCCTCTCTCCCTTCTCCTGCTCATCCTGGGCCCAGCACACACCCTTGGCCCCTTCATCCCATTTTCCCAACACCATCATGTTCCGTGGGAGGAGCCAGGATGGAGCCGGAGCAGGTCAGGCTGGGGCAGTGGTGGACTCCTGGCCCCGTCTGGGTGCCCCCCATGCGCCCCCCTCCCCTTCAGCTGAGGGGGTTTCCGGCACCTTTGGGGTTGGAGCGGTGCCGTGTTGGGTTTCAGGTTCCTCCCAAGGCCCCCCAGAGCAGGGTGAGAAAGGGGAGACACAATCTCTCCTGGGGTCCCCATTCCCAATCCCTGCCAGGGCCTGTTCTGGCCACTCCGCCCCCAGTCATGGCTCCCCCCTCGGGTCCTTCTTTCCCCACTGGCCCCCAATGAACAGGACCAGGCAAACTGGGAAGCTTTATTGGGAATGCTGGGAGTTGTTCAGGGGCAGAGTGACACCAGGCTGGGGGTCCCTGGCAGGAGCACACACGTTCACCTGAACCCCTCTGGTCCCCAGACAGGTGAGCTCCCAGCACCACCAGTACCACCAGTATGGCCCCAGCTCCCCCAACACGCCCCATCCCCAGCGCCGGGCGGTGCCTCCAGCCCCCAAGCAGCTGCACTGTGCCATGGGGGGGTCCCTCCTGCCCCACCCCCTGCAGCCTGGTAGTACCAGTCTAGGCCAGTTTGCAGTGTGGGCAGGCAGCATCAGAACCCACGGAAGTGGGTCCATCACAAGCAGTTTAGAAGCACCTAAATTGGTGGAAAGCATCAGGATTCTTTCAAAAAAGGGGTCACCTCCACCCATAAACTAACCAGGAAATCCCCCAAAGCATCCCCCAAACTTTATAACCCCCTAAAACTGGCAGAAAGCAGCAGGATCTTCCCTAATAGGGGATCCCCACATCCTTCCCTGTGGGGCCCCACTCCAGTGTCAGAGCGTGCAAAATAGAAGTCTCTCTGAGTCCCTAAGAGAGAGAAGAATGCAGGGATTGAATAAAGCCTTTAGAGAAATTAAAGTATATTAAGCCACACAGATATGAAGTAGAAGTGTAAGTTTTAGTTTTAAGTAAGTAGGAATATTATTGAGTCACATAGATATGAAGTATAAGTTTTAGTTTTAAGTAAGAATATACTATAAGTGCCTTAAGAGAGTTAAAACCCCTAAAATCTAGTTAGAAGTTCAGAAACTTAGCCCCAGGCTGCCCTAGGTTACAATGTGAAGATGTGCCCAGAAGTATCTGTTCTGTCACCATCTTCATGAACTGTGAAAACCACATGGGGCAGTGTTCCTTATCTCCGTGGGAGATATCCTCTGCTACTGGGCCATCTGTTAAAAACATGGTGAGACAGTCATCTCTATCTTTTTCACAACCCATCCTCCCTCCAGGAAAATATCATCTGTTAATGGACCACTGAGTTGCATTGCATGACTGATAAAATTCCATCATCCCATTGGGAGATGCTCCAGCCAGAGGGAGGAGACAAGCCATTCCTAGCTAGATAATAACTGAAATTTGGAACATCAAGGCAGCCATTACCTACTGGTTTCCAGAGGACAGAAGCTACCAGACCTTTCCAGGGGATCACTACTTCAGCAAGACCACTTCCTCTGGACTGCTACCACCACCCTAACTAGCAGAATGTCAGGTTGTATTCTCACTCTGTCACTGGTTTTCATTTGTACTATTGCATGGGTTTTTTTTGTTTTTTTCTTCTTTTTCCTATTGAATTGTATTTCTGACTTGGAGTATTTCTCTCACTGGTTTTGCTTTCAAACGAGTACACCACCATAATGAAATTATAGTAAAAAACATTGCTTACATTTTCTAGATAGAACAGATAGAACCATTTACAGGAATGGACAAAACTATATGTGTAAATTATGACACTACTTTCGTACTCTAGATCTAAGACTCTAGTAGGTTTAGAAGAAATGTTTTACATTCTTTTTTTAGCTTGTTGGATGATTTACAAATAAAAACCCCTGTACTGTGGTGAGAGACCACCATCTTCTTCACCACCTGGAAGAAGAAGAAGAAATGCCAGGCTGCTGCTGCTGCTGCTGTTTCTTCTATCTGGGACTCTGTGCCAAAAGCCTTTAGCCTGGACTTTAATATTCTGAACTCTTTGCCTTTGAGACTGATGTACTTCTGCAATAAACAACTTTACAGCAACCAACAACTGCTCTTGTCTCTTTGAAGACCCAGACCCATGAATAACTCGACAAGAGCCAGGTGACTTCCCCTTCCCAGTAACTCATCCCTCAGGATTACAAGGTGCTCCAAAACCTCCTCAGTAACCAGATCACCCCAAGCTCTTCATCCCAACGTGTGGCTGTCTCATGACAGATGCCATCCCAGCCATCCTGCCTCTGCCAAACACAGCCCCGTTCTTGGCAGGGCAGAGCTGCTGCCGGGGGAATCGGTGTGTGCAGGGGATCCTTTATCCCCCTCGTGCAGCTCCAAGCTCCCGAGGGCAAAGTCCTGGTTTCTAGGGCTGTGCCCCTCCCCAGATCTGTCGTGTTTAATACCCAAGTGTGACAAGCCCGTGCCCTGTGGCAGCAGCCGGTGCCGGGACAGCCCCAGGAGCTGCGTTAATGCCCGGCACTGCCCAGGAGGGACTGATGGGAGGGGAGTTCATAAGGAACCCCCGCGGCCCTCAATGTGCACTGGAAGGGAAGGATTTTTAGTGCCTGGGATCGATTTACAGGGATTTCTATGTAGCAGAACAGATTGTGAGAAATTAGGAATGGGGCTGCAGCTGAGCCTCATCCCTAATAGGGTGCAGCTGTGTAAGAGAGGTGAACATCATTAAAGGAAAAGGAGCATGGACTGCTGATTAGTACTGACCAATCACAAAAGAGTTAAAGTGCACACAGGTGTTATGTATATGGGAAAAGGGTATAAAAGGTTGTACTGGTGTTGAAATCAGTGAGTCAGGGGTCTCTCTGAATTTTTCAGTGAGAAATCAAAGTGCAGGGGTTGAATTAAAGCCTTTGGATGGATTGAAGTATATTAAACCACTCACACATAAAATAGACTTTTAAGTAGAAGTAAGTAAGTTTTAGGGTGAGCTCTAATGCTTTTAATACATAAAAGGTTTAGATTCCACAGTAGCAGTGCGAGTTCTAGTGAAGGTTGCAAACATGCTGATGTTTTCAGTGGAGGCTCCAGGACCACGGTTGTAGACGGGGCTTAGACATAACAGAGCTCTAGTAAGAATACTGCCTACAGTTTTCAGATAGAGCAAGATAGGTTGTATGCCCGCTTATACGCAACCTAGCGGGCTAAGAAACTAGAATTCTGGTAGATTAAGTAGTGGTGGTCTGAGTTTGTGTCTTAGCTTGCTGGGAAAATCCTCTATAAGAGTATGTGTTGGGGAGAGTTGGTGTTTTTAGCCATTGGGTTTTGCCAGGGCTTCTAGCCATCTGCTCTTGCCATTTGTTTTTGCTTTGCTACTGCTTTTGCCATTGCTTTTCTGTGTGCCTTTTGAGACTGATGTGCTTTGTAATAAAGAATGTTTTTAGCAACTATTATCTGCTTTGCTCATTTAAGATAACCCAATGAAGTTGGAGCCAAGAGCTCTGAGTAGGTGCCTAAGAGCACCAGAGGTCTATAGCCCAGCCTCTGGTGCCCCGTGAGTGGGAACTTGCTTTGCTCACTTTACTAAAGACTTTAAAATACTGCTGGGCCTCCTCAAAGGCCTCAAATAAGTGTGGTAAGGAGAAAGCCAGAAGAAAGGCCCTGCTGACTGCTGGGAGAAGCAAGCAGAGCTGGGGAGGAGAATGGGATTTCTCATCGCTTGTCTTATATAGATGTGAGCAACTTTGGCGTAATCTAGTAGCATGGGAATATTATGCCAAAAGAGCAAAAATGAGAAAAAATCTAGAACTTACAGTGATAAATTTAGGATAAGCTGAGTGTTGAGGTAAATTCATAGAGAAGGGGGAAATAGATATTTAAAGAACAGAAATAAGAGTATAGGAAAGGATCCAGAACTTATAATGATGTATTTAAGATGAACTGAGTGTTTAGGTAAATCCACAGAGAAGGGGGAAAATATATTTAAAGAACAGAAATAAGAGTATGGGAAAGGATCCGGAATTTATAATGACATATTAAAAGTAAGCTAAGTCTTGAGCTAAGTCCATAGAGATGGGGGAAAGTGTATGTGAGGAGCAGAAATATATGTATGATTATTTAGAATCTTTATTAAGGAGAAATGGTTTTAGTGTTCTAGATAAAAAGTTAAGAGAACTGTTAATATATCTTAGAAAGAATTTTCCAAATGTAGATCCCGATTCTGTTTTAAGTGAAACTTTCTGGGATCCGGTTGGTCTGAAACTTTTTGATGATGTTTGTTTGGGAGATAGAAAAGCCCCTTTGTTATTACTGTCTTAGGAATTGATCAGAGAATCTTTAAGTGAGCCACTTACTAATTCTGAAAAGACAGAGACTTCTTCACTGACTTCTCGATTGGTGTCCCAATATATTGCAAATTGCCGTGATTTTCTTCAAGCACAAATCCAGGGGACCCCGTCCCCACCGTGCCCCACAGCCGGGGAGAGCGGCTCCGGGGACCGGCCGGCAGCACCGCCTTTGGTGCCGCTCCCAATCCCGAATCAAAGAAATCTGTTGTGCTTTGCCATGATAGCCATTTGTTCCTGAATGAAGCAGGTAAAGTTTGCTCTGATGATTGGGGAAAGGAGAGGGCTGGCCAAGACCCTCCTGAAAAGCCAAGGGCAAGGCTTTGGCCTCGTTTGCCACCAAGAAGATTTTTAGCCTCTGCTGGCTGCAATCCAGCAGGCGTTGAGCGGTGGGACACAGTGCCAGACCTTGATGAAAGGAGACCTTCTGCTACCAGAACCCCAGGAGGAGAAATGGGCCAGCCGGGATAGAGCTCAGAATGGTAAGTTTTGATGGTTTGTTAGGAATTGGAACAGCATCATGGATGAAAAAGTTTTTGGTGCTAATCATGGTTTTTTTTCTTATGCATTTGATAAATGATTAAAAGTCTGTTAAGGGAATCTTTTGGTTTAAGAGGAGGGGAGATGTTGAGCAATTTCAGGGTTCTCTGAATTCTTCAGAGAGAAATCAGAGGCAGGGATTGAATTAAAGCCTTTGGATGGATTAAGTATAAACCACACAAAAAAAAAAGACATTTAAGAAGAAGTGTTAGTAATTTTAGGGGAGTTCAATGTTTTAGTAAGGGATGGTTTTAAATGCCAGAGGGAAATGCAAGGTCTAGTGAAGATTGAAACATATGGTATCTTCAAAGAGGCCCAGGCCCACAGTTGTAGACAGGACTTAGACATAACAGAGCTATAGTAAGAATACTGCTTACATTTTTCAAATAGAAAAGATAGGTTGTATGCATAGTTCTAACAAACCGGGTGCTAAGAAACAGAATTCCCAAGGTTAAGGAGGGTTGTGGAGTTTTTCTTAGCTTTTGTGAAAATCCATATAAGGTTGTATTGGGGAGAGTTGTTGTTTTCGCTTTTCCCAGCCATTGGGCCCTTTTTGCC
>JAREIS010001162.1:0-29832 GCA_030060385.1 Muscicapa striata striata
CCTATGACACATAAAAATATTGTGAACTGAATATGATTGTTCTAACTGTAAATATAAACAAAAGCATTAATATTAAAGTAAGAAAATGTTAAAATTGCTGTGATCCCCTAAATTTAAAAAATAAAAAAGCCATGGCTGTTCCCCCCCAAAAAAAAAGAAAAAGAAAATAACCTCTGTTCTCAAAAATAAAGTAAGTTTTTGCTTAAGCTGATATAATCCTTGAAGTTTGCCTCATAAGTTAATATAGTCTTTAGTAAAAGTTATTAGGAAAATTGTTAGTTTGAAAAAAGGGTTTTTAGATAGTAATCAGATTTCCATTCTCCCAGGTGGCTAATCCCTCTAATATGAAAACCAAACAAAAACTTTCTTTTGAAGAAATCTTCATAGATTAAAAAAAGGTCTCCTCTTTCAAGTAAATTTGTAAAAGTTATTTTAAAGGTGGTAAATTGGGTCTTTTTTTGTACATTTTTAGTATGAAAAAATAATGTAAAGTTTTATTCTAGATTTTTTTTCTTACAGTTTCTAGTAATAAAATTTCTCTTTATACCATTTAAAGTTAAACCTGTGTTTTGCCTTCCTCCTAATCCTATCTTGCAACAAAAAAAGTTCAAAGTAATAAACCAAAACCAGTACATCCAACCTCAGATATTCCTGGATTTTGATTTCCTGTTGCCCAAGGGTGTCTTCTGCAGCGAAGTGCTGATGGACTGGGGCAAAGACCAAGATTTTGGAGACAGTGAGATGGAAACCCCTCCAGACAAGGTTCTTCCACCCAAGCACGTGGATCCTCAGCTTGCATAAACACGGAAATGCTTTTCTTTTGGCCTTGATTTGCTTTTGATTTCTCTTCAGCCTTTTAAAACATCCAACACTGGGGTAAAAATAAAGACACTGAACTGAGACAGGGGTGGGGACATGGTGGGACATGGCCAGTGACATGTGGGGACATGGCCAGTGACATGTGGGGAACTTGTAGGGGCTGTGGGGGATGCTGGGTTTGAGGGAGTTGAGGGTTCCTGGAGGCACTTGGGGCTTGCTGAGGGCTTTGGGGACCCCAGGCCGAGCGGCTCCGGCTGCGCTGGGAGACCCTGGCGGAGGTTCTGGGGCAGCTGCTCAAGGACCCCCTGCCCTGGAGCCCCAGCCGGGCATTGGGCTCCTGGAAGGGAATGAACGTCCTTGTCCCCAGGAGGGAAATCCCAGCACCCCCAGGGTGTCAGGGGCAGCTGAGAGGCCCCAACAGGGAGGGGAAAGCCAGACAGAGCTGTCCCCTTCCAAAACTACACCCCAAAAATCCCAGAAATCAGATATTCCTGCCAGGAAAATGCTTCAAGGTGCTGCCTGAATTGAGGGAAAATGTGCCTGGAACCCCCAAAACCAATCATGTGGGACAGGGATGGTGGATTGGGGGGAAATGGGGAAGTTGGGGAAGAGTGGGGGAAAAGAGGGGACTGGGACCCCCAAATTGCATTGGGAGGGGTCCCACTCTGTAACTGCTGGACTGGCAGCCTCGTGGTGGAGGCAGAGCTGCAGACAGACATGACACACTGCTCACCTTGTGTGCACAACAGTGACAGTTTATTCCTGGAGGCTCCCTTTTATTGGGGGTCCAAAATCCTCATGCCTGAGCATATCATTGCTTGAGGCCTTGGTGCTGCCCAGCTCCTTTGGCCAATCCCATCCTGCAGCCCAGGTGGAATCCGACCGGGTTAAATCCACCCGGGGCGGGCCCATGGTACCGAGCCAGCTTTCCAAGGCAGCGCCTATTGCAAGCAGCTTGCACTGTAACAACTGCCCTTTCCTTTTCTATTAAAAGGGTAAAAACGCTCTGTGACACCCATCTTCGAGGGCACATTGCAAGCAGGGTGGCAGAAGACAGCATACAACTAATTTGGGATGAGGTTTCTCACTGGAGCTTCAGCATTCGTGCCTGAGGAGCTGTTGGGTGAGAACTGTTAATCACAGGCTCAGAGTTTAGAAGTGACAAGTTACAACTGCTGTAATAAAACAGCCATGACTCCATTTTCTTCATGCAGGAAAACCCAATTCTTTCTTCACACAGCTTATTTTGTACAGTTTTCACAGACCTCGTGTGTAACTCTGTTTGGTTAATAGTTTTCTTGCCCATTACTCCATTGGTTAGTAAAAGGTATTTTACTTGTCAATCAAATTTCTCTCTTCTTGGTTAGTTTATATATTTTGTTCACTGATTCTCATGAGACAGATTTCTTGTTTATTGCAGGTGCAAAAGGTTCTTTTATGAGAATAGCTTGCTGTGTTAATTGTTTTCAGGCTTAAGATTGTTTTCACACAGGAACAAACAAGTTACTTAGCTCACTCTTGTGAGGGTGTTATCTCATTGAGATTATCATTGGTTATCTAATAGATATGGGATAAGATACATAAAAGACCAATTACAATCAACAAAACTTAGCAAATTCTATCATGTCATTGACACAAGGTTTCACAGCATAAGAATACAGAAGAATAATGTCCAATGTCTTCTAGGGAAATGGAAATAAATTACCATTGTTTTAAAGTCCAGATAGTCCATTAGGTGGAAATGTTGATCTTTGACATCACTGAAGGAGCTCGTGGATCCTGGAACATGGAATAACTGAAGAAGGTTAGCAGGAACATTATACCATGATGATGCCCTAAGGCTTTTGTTGGCAATTTGCCTCTAAATTTCCAGACACAGCTGTGTCTTGGCAGTCCTACTTCTGTTTTTGTTCTGACCAAAAGGCTGCATGGTGATTAGCTTCTTTTTCTTCTCATTGGGCCTCATTTTCTTGGAGGCAATTGATGTTTGGCTGAATAAACAGGTGATTACTTTGAACTTGTTGATGGTAAAAATACATGCATACCTTCTTCTTAAGTTAATGAATTAATTAGACTTTGTCATTGTACATTCATTTGATGAGTGTTACTTTTTTAAAAAATAAATATTGCAATTTTTAAAATGTAAATATATAAATATTTAGAAGCTAATTCTTTGTTTTAAAAAGAGCATGCATGACTCTTGCCATGAACACGAAGGAAATATCAAAACAAAACAATAGATTAAAACCAAAAAGAGCAATCAGGGATAATTCAGATACAAAAGTCCCAAACAATTCCAATAAGAAATATAATTAATAACACATGAAATTAAATTATTACCAAGCACTAAAACATTGCAGCATCATCCCAGTGTCTGCAACAGCTGATAAACCTCAAATCAGTGAAGAGTTGGATAAGCATATGCTGGGGGCTGGTTTTTCCTTTCCTCTCTGCCTCTGGAATTTTTTCCCCATTGAAATGCTAAAAAGCACTGATGGTTGGGTACTAGCAATGGAGGGGGAGTCTCCCTGGTTTTTGGGTGTTTCTCTTTGAGGGTAGGGTGGGGAGGGAAATGGGGAGCACCGTGACATTAGAAACAGGTCAAGGAGAGCGGGGGCAGTTGCTGGTTCTCACTCGTTTTTGGCTTTGGAGGAAAAAGGTCGTTGCTACCCACCCCCACCATCCCAAAGCCGGGAGCTGCCTCTCTGTTTTGGCCCCTCACCCCTGCTTGGATGCCCTCCCGCTTCAGCTTGCTGTTTGCCGAGTGTCCCGCCTCTCCTCCATCCCCTTCCCATCTGGGACACAGCCACCATCACCCCCAGCACCCCTGCAGCTGCGCAGGATCGTCGCATCTGCCCTGTGCACCGGGAATCTGCCAGAGCTCCCTGCACACTGTGACAGGAACTGCACCACAGGGGAAAAGTGCCTGAGGCCGAGAAGGACTGGAACTGGGTTACTGCTCTGTTTGCTGTTAATTCCATAGTGGTTGTTTTGTTTGCCTTGTTATACATACTAGTAAAGAACTGTTATTCCTATCCTCATATCTTTGCTTGAGAGCTGCTTAATTTCAAAATTATACTAATTCAGAGGGAAGGATTTACTTTCTCCATTTCAAGGGAAGGCCCTGCTTTCCCTAGCACTCACCTGTCTTTTTTTCAAACCAGGAGAGATTTTGGTGCCCAACGGTGGCACCTGAGGGCATCATGAGGAAAGGGTTGAAACAGGGGATTTAAGGGTTAAATAGAATGAAGAGTAGAACATATGGTATCAGTTACTGTGTGCTTATAAGGAAAGGAATGCATGACAAGAGACCCCTGAGTTATAGATTTTGCTGGACTTGCAAAAATAAAGGGGGACCCTCTTTGTAAAAGTGCACAATCTGCAAAATATCGCAACTGAGAGACTAAAGCGCATGTGTAGAAAGACAAGGTAAAAAGTTCAACAGCGAGGAAGACTGCTGTTCTTCATCATTTTCAGCCCACCGACTCATCTAGAGACCACCGACCCAATAAACTACGCAGCCGCAATGAATATGCAACTAATTTCCATACGGAGCGGGGAACAGGCGGGGCAGATAATCAATATGTATAGGCGATTTAGAATATGCATGAATTTCCTAGATAAATAGAAGCCTAGAAATCATGTAAGGTACGCAGGATTTGAATGGATGCTCTCCCCCTGCGTCCAGCGCTGAATAAAATACGTACCTACTCCACAACTTTATAGGTTGTGAAGTTTATTTCCGTGCTTCAGAACAAATTATGAATAAAGACAAACCTAGTTCCAGTTCATACCCTGGTTCAAAAGTGGACAGAAGCCAAGGAAAATGGCCACGTACAATCCCTACAGATCTGCAGAACAGTATTTCAGTGAAGGAAATTCCTCTAATCCAACTTGGCATCACGGTTGTGGAGCTGTTTTAAGTACTTGCATGTTCAATACACTTGCTGCATTTCAGAGATGCAGCATACCTAATGGTTATGGTAGACACTCATGAAACACACATGCCCATCAAAATATGGCCTTTCATTTTTAAGGCTCTACAATCACAGAACTGCAGGATTGTTTAGGTTGAAAAACATCCTTAAGGTTGTCAAGTCCCTTTGTCAACCCAGCGCTGCTGAGTCCACCACTGAACAATGTCCCTGAGTGCCACTTGTGCACTTTTAAATCTTTTAAATAGTTCCAGGGATGTTGACTCAGCCACTTCCCTAGGCAGCCTCTTCCAATGCTTAACAAACCCTTCTGTGATGAATTTTTTTCTTATTATCCAGTATAAACCTACCCTGGTACAACTTGAAGCATTTCCTTTTGTCCTCTGACTTGTTACCTGGGATAAGAGACTGACCCCCCACCTGGCTACAAGTTCTTTTCAGATCATCGTGGAGAACGATAAGATCTCCCTGCTGTTTCCTTTTCCCTAGGCTAAACGCCCCCAGTTCCCTCACTCATTCCTCATGTAAGGAAAATTAATCCACAAACACCAGAGGTCTATGTCCAAAAAGGAGACAGAGGAGTCCTTTTTGCTTTATTCGAATAAAGGGAGAGGCCATGGGGCATTCCCCTGGGATCTCTCAAATTTTTGGAGGACGCAGCCTCCTTTTATCCTAATTTCCCGGCCGCTTTTCCCTCTCTCTTTCCCCATAGGCTGAGGTACTTGAGAGGCACAGACTTCCCGGAACGCCTAAGATTCCCCTCTAATGTATAACCCTTCCTTTTAATTTTTAATTCTTATAGAATTCATAGTTTTCGCCCCCCCATTGCTTCTTTCATCTTCTGTTACCCAATTTCATTTACTAGCAAACTTACAGTTTGTTTGTAAAGGCAAATCTCTTTTCCCATTCATTAATCAGTGTAATCCCTCCCATTGTTTCACTTATCTTTAGGTGCTAACTGTATCTACCAGCAATCTACAGCCTGTTTGTAAAGACTAATGCTACATTCCTCTCAATCCCTCCTCTTTTATTTTTAATAATTGTCTTTACAAACTTTAGCTATCATTGACTTAATTTATTGTTCCTGTCCTTTTTGGTTTTGCAATTATTTGCAATGACATCAATTTCTGTCCTTTTGTAGCTATCTCTGGGTCAGTAGGCATGGTTATTACCTGCATCCCTTTGATCACATGTTGAATAAGTTGTACTAAGCAAAGGATCATGCATGATAGAAATATTAGAGTTGTTACAGCACATAAGAGGAAAAAAACAGTTGTTTAACCCACAGTCCACCAGGTAACCACGAAAACATGTCCCATTCCTATCCTTTCCATGTTTGGACCGGTACATGAGCCAACTTTTTTATTCCTCTTGCTATTTGTTTCACCACCTTTGCATTGTGATCTATTTGCAAACAGCAGTTTGAGTCAATTAATTTGCCACACACACCCCCTTCTTCTGCTAATAAATAGTCTAATACCATCCGGTGTTGAAATATTGCATTCCTCATCTGAGTAGATTGATCAGCAAGAAGGTTAAGACCTGTAGCTGTCTGGTTACTTACTATTTCAAAGACAGCTTGTAACCTAATTATCCGATTTAAATTATAAATGGGTTCTCTGGCACCTGATATTAATTCATTAGGATTCCAAGTGGCTGGTCCATAGTGTTGTATGATTCGTTCAGGTGGCCATTCATCATCACCCCACTTTTGGGTGCTCCCCCCAGCCAGGGACACATCAATCGACCGCTTTTCCCTAATTAGATCATCATATACCTTGATTCCTAACTGGTTTCCCTGGACTTGTGGTAGCAGAAAGAACAGTGGTCTGATGTACCCCACATAACATATCCCTGACCAGTCTGGGGGTAACCTGCGATAGGCATGTTGGCCACAAATCCAGTTGTGCCCCTTTAAAGCCCAGGTCCTGTTGGCAAAGGGACCTTCCCAATTTTCATGATCCACTGGGTGATCAAAATACAGCTTGCTTCCTGGGCCTAGTGGTCCCCCAACAATAGTTGCCCCACCATGGGAATCACAGTGTTTGCATTTCCATGCTCCCACATGAGGTTTCCAGCTGCAGTTACACCCCAGATCTGTTTTATTAGATTTGGACCAGAACCTGCTAAAAAGAGTTCGAGTTCCGTTCTGGTGTTGCCACTTCCACTGATATTCACGAACAACATGTGTCTTACTTGTGGAATTATCTCGGGGGCAGCTTAAAAATAAGGAGTCAAAAAAAACTTATCCCTCCCCACTGCCTTACAGCCTTGCAAATCTTTCCTGTAATTATGGTAGGAACACTTTAGCCAGCTACCATTTGAGAGTTTAACATGAGTTTGATTCCATCTGCCTTGATATCAGGAACAATCATAAGGAAGGCAGTTGGGGGTCCAACAATCTAAACCCAAAGATAAAGTCCAATTACAAACACTTTTTCCCACGTACCTGCTTCCTGTTCTGTGTAGACAATAAGTGCCTCTTTCAGAAGAATGGAGCCGCCATGGACTTCCTTCTTCATCCCAAAATCCTGTTCCATTATGGACCTCACCCAGGGTGCTAACTCACCATTTAGGTTCGACTGGGCTGGCCACCCATGGCCAGTTTTCAGATCCCCCTGGCCCTCCACAGACCCAGCAATTGCTAAGGTTAAAGGTTTTTGCTACTTCTTCTCCTAAAGTTAAAAACATATTTTCCCATTCTTGGCCCCACCTTAACTGACAATATAAAGGTAAGATCATTAACAGAAGCATTCTAATGGTGTCATGTAATTTCCTAACCTAATTTTCACTTTCATGTTGTCTTCCACACCTGCGGTGAGTGAAGGCACAGAAACAGCTTAACATAAATAAAACAGTGACAGCTAAGGGCTGGCCTCCAGTGACAGGAGATCCAAGAGGAGGGATGCCCACACAAACTATTTCAGCAGGCAGTCCGTGGGTGGGCACACGAGGCTTCCCCCGATGTCAACACACTTGCTACTGCTCCAGTCCGCCCCTGCGGAGTGTCAGTCGTGGCTTCCCGTCCTTCTCCTCCAGCTGAGATGTCCAAATCTCTGGGGCCTTAGAGACCTTGACCCGAGTGTGATGGGTCCACCCGTGTCCAGCTGTCTTGACGGCTGTTCCTGTGGTCAGCAACACCTGGAAATGTCCACGCCACTTCACCACCAGCGGTGCTTCTTTCCACTCCTTAACTAGGACCCAGTCTCCTGGCTGGATGTTGTGAACAGCCAAGTCCAAAGGCAGGGTCTGTGCCAGCTGAGCCTCCTGTCAAAGAGATTTCACAACAGACAGTATCCAAGCCACACAATGTTTTAAATACTTATTACTTATCTCTACCCCCCACTAGGCTGAGAATTGCAGGGGTAAGGAATTCCAAATATCAATTGAATATCTCTTCTGGGCCTGGCCCTTATTCCTCCCAAAGCCAGGGCTAGGAGCCGTACCTACGGCAACTTAGTTTCTATTACCAGCTTCAGAAGGTGTTTCTTTATTTCTGCATTCATTCTTTCAACCCGACCCGAACTCTGGGGGTACCAGGGGGTATGGAGGTTCCAGAATTTTTCCTATAATATGAGTTCCCCTATCTGAGTCTATTGCTTCCACAATCCCATATCTTGGAATTATTTGTTCCAAAAATACTATAACAACTGATCCTGTAGTTGCTGAAACATTAGGGAATGCTTTTGGCCACCCTGTTATTTGACATACTATTACCAGAAGATATTTAAATTCTGCCACTCGGGGCATTTTAGTAAAATCCACCTGACATCTCTGGAAAGAACTACAGCCCAAGGCCTCCCTCCCCTAGCAAGTTTCTTTGTAACTTTGTTATTGGTTTTAGCACAAATCAAACAACCCTCAGTAGCTCGTTTTGCCAGGCTGAAAAGACCCACAGCAGCATACATTTTTAGGAGGGCTTCTGCCAGATCCCGAGCCCCAGTGACTGCCTTCATGAAGTTGCTTTAACAATTGTAAGGCCAGAGCCTTTGGGATCCACTGCCTCTCATCCCATGTAAACCAATTATTTCCTCTTCCCTCTGCACCACTTTTCTGAATTATCTCAAGTTCCACTGGTGGAAAAGACAGTTTCTCTGGCAGCGGTGCAGTTACTGGGAGTAAGGGGAGGATCTTAGATATGTCTGGCAACAATGCAGCTTTCCGAGCTTCTTCATCAGCCAGTCGGTTTCCTATTGCCTCCTCTGAGTACCCTGCCTGGTGCCCCTTAATGTGGATTATTGCCACCTTTTCTGGTAAATTCACCACCTCCAAAAGGTGAGAGATTAAGTTCTCATGGGCTAACGTCTTTTCCCCTGCAGGTTAATAAACCTCGTTTTTCCCACAGTTTCCAAATGCATGTATCACCCCATATGCATATTTAGAATCAGTAAAAACATTCACTGTCTTGTCCCGGTATAGCTCACAGGCTCTGATAAGCGCATACAGCTCAGCTGTCTGAGCTGACCAGGTGGGGGTAACATCCCCCCTTCTTTTAATTGTTTCCCATTCACGATAGAGTATCCTTTAAACCGCCTCCCTTCTATCACCTTTCAAGGCCCATCAATGAACACATTCTCTCCCTCAGGCCAGGCAGTATCTCGTAAATTGTCCCTAATCTACACGCTGGATGGTTTAGTCACAACAGAAAAATCCCTGATCCATGCTCTGCCGTACCCCACTAACCCCAAAAACCGCCGTAACTCTCTGTTAGTCTGGGGTAATGGTATTTGCAAAATCCTTTTTATTCTTTCTGGATCAATACACAATAACCTTTCAGTCAGAATATGTCTCAAACATTTGACTTTCCTTTCTACGAACTACACTTTTTTTTTTTTTTTTCTTTCAACAACAACTTAACTCCTAAGAGTAGAGTAAACAATATTTTCTGCAAAGCTTGTCCAAACAAAACTGGTGACTCTGTATATCTCTGGGGAAGAACTGTCCATTTCAATTGTTGTTTTATCATCTTCCCTCTTTCCTCCTGTTCCCATTCAAAGGCAAAATACTGTTTACTGTCTTCTGTAATCAGACATTCCCAGAAAGCATCCTTCAAATCCAGTACAGAATAATACCGATGTGAGGAAGTGATTTGATTCAAGATCGTATATGGATCCGAAACTGTGGGACGCCTTGGTTTAACAATTTCATTTATTATTCTTAAATCCTGCACCATTCTGTATGTTCCATCTGGTTTCTTAACTGGCAGGATGGGGGTGTTATAAGGAGACACACATGGCTCCAAAAGACCTGCTTTCAGCAGGGACTCAATAACAGGCTGTAACCCCTTCTTTCCCTCCCTTGAAAGAGGATATTGCATTTTAGACACCACTTGTCCCGGTTGCTTCAAAGTAATTTGGAGAGGTTCTATATCTAGTTTTCCATATTTCCCTGGAGCTGCCCACACTTCCGGATTTATTTCAGTATAAGCCTTCTCAGATATTTTACACAAAGATACTACAGTTTTGGACTCTGTGTCACTTCTTACAATACTAATTTGCATTCCCATTCTAGCCATCAAATCTCTTCCCAGTAAATTACAATCACAATTAGGAACAAACAGGAATTCATGCAGTTCAAACCTATCCCCCACATCGATTAACAGTGGTTGAATAAAATACACTCGCTCATCTTTTCCACTCACTCCTTGAATAATCACAGATCTTTTTGACAATTTCCCCCCCTTCGGTATAAAATTCAAGGTGGATCGGGAGGCCCCTGTATCTACCAGCAAAACTCACAAAATCCTTAAAACAGAATCTTAATCTTTTCACGTGCAATCTGCGTTTCCCATGTATTCCTTTATCCTTGTTCCCCTTCTCTTTATCACACACCGTATACCAGAGCCAGCCCTTGTCCTGTCACAGTCCAAACACAGCTCCTCCCCCTATCGGTGCTCCCAGCGGGCACGGCCCGCAGCAGACAGGCGGCTGGGCATCCCGAGCATCCCGGGCATCACAGGCGGCTGGGCATCCCGAGCCTCATGGGGGCCAGCGGTCACTGCCGGCCCTGCCCGGGGGTGGCGGGGTCAGGCACAGCCCGGCGCTGAGCCCTGGCAGCCCCAAAGCCCCCAACCCTTGCTCCCGGTCCTGCAGCTCCGTGCCTGGCCCTGCCGCTCATTGCCTCACCCATATCTCTCCACACTCCTCTTCAACCAATTCTGTTCCAACGCACAAACACTCTCCATCCACCCGCGGCTGTCGAGACCCCCTCTCGACTCCCCTTTTTGTCCCTCCCAGGGCGTGGATTGTCGAGATCCCTTCTCGACTCCCCTTTTTGCCCCCCAGGGCATGGATTGTCGAGACCCCTTCTCGACTCCCCTCTTTGCCCCCCCAGGGCATCTATATAACATGGCCACAAAAGTTAATTTGCCAACTTCTACTCTGGCCACACAAAATAACAATATTTTACCATGATTTCCATAGTTACCTCTGGGTGAATATACAATCTGTCCCAAGACCTCAGTACTCTCCCCAAGGGACTCTCCGGGGGCCCTTCCCCGGCTTCACCCTTCCAACCCTCCATGGGTGTCCTGTTTCACCTGTGCTACCCACCATGGGTGCCCTCTCAGGTGTACCTCTGCAACCCTCCATGGGTGTCCTGTTTCACCTGTGCTACCCACCATGGGTGCCCTCTCAGGTGTACCTCTGCAACCCTCCATGGGTTCCCTGTTTCACCTGTGCTGCCCTCCATGGGCACCCTCCCAGGTGTACCTGTGCTGCCCTCCAAGGGCGCCCTCCCAGGTTTGCTCCCTGAGGATCCCATTTTACTCACCGGTGAGATTTTCAGTGGTCCTTCCCTGTGGACTCTTCACGGACCCCTGGTCCGCCACTCGTCTGTCTCCTGGACAGCCTCGGGAACCCGATCGATCGCCCGGTGCCAGCTGGCACCCAGGGGAGCTGATCACCAAACTGGGTGAGGCGCGCCTTCAGCTCCACCCGCTGCCTGCTGTCCCGGACCGTGGAAATATCCCGGACGAGCCCCCAGATTGTAAGGAAATTTAATCCACAAACACCAGAGGTCTATGTCCAAAAAGGAGACAGAGGAGTCCTTTTTGCTTTATTCGAATAAAGGGAGAGGCCATGGGGCATTCCCCTGGGATCTCTCAGATTTTTGGAGGACGCAGCCTCCTTTTATCTTAATTTCCTGGCCGCTTTTCCCTCTCTCTTTCCCCATAGGCTGAGGTACTTGAGAGGCACAGACTTCCCGGAACGCCTAAGATTCCCCTCTAATGTATAACTTTTCCCTTTAATTTTTAATTCTTATAGAATTCATAATTTCCCCCCCATTGCTTCTTTATCTTCAGTAACCCAATTTCATTGATTAGCAGACCTACAGTTTGTTTGTGAAGGGAAATCTCTTTTTCCATTCATCAATCAATGTAATCCCTCCATTGTTTCTTTTATCTCTAGGTGCTAATTGTTTCTACCAATAATCTACAACTTGTTTGTAAAGACTAATGCTACATTCCTCTCATAAGTAAGATTTCTGTGGATAAAAGAAGGCAAGAGCCCTGTGTTCTTTGCACATCCCTGTGGGAGATTTCTTCCTCGTGTGCCCGGCATCACAATAAACATACCACTTTCTAACTTTAACTGGTTAGTGAGTTTTTGTTTCTGCATCATTTTGGTGACCACGGCAGGACTCCTCTCTTTGGCTGCAAGATTTTGGCTGTGGATTTCTCTGGTGCCACCGGGACCTTCCTGGAGGGACCTTCGCTCCCCAGCTGCTCATCGTGGGGACAGACAAGACCTGTTGCTGGACTGCAGACAAAACAATATGTTTAAAATTATGTGGGGCAGCCTGTAAGACATACATGTGGCTAAAAGGCTGCTGATAAGTCACTGAAGACGTTCTGCACTCAGCACAAGCCTGTGCAGTTTTGCTTGCAAGCATCAGGAGGGTGTAGTGGCCAGTGAAAGGCTTTGTTCTGTCAGGGGACACTTTAGAAGTTCCGGGGTTGAATTAGACAAACCCATGTTTATTGCTGATATTTTTGTTGCTGCTAGTTTAATCGTTGTTATTTTGACTGTATCCTCACTTTGTGAGTGACTGTGATTGTGATTGGTGAGATGTACTTAGTACGACGCAAGTGGGAGCTGGGATCGGCGTTTTTGTTTTTGGGCGACCAAAACCGCTGGAGAAGGGTGAAGTGATTGGGGTAACCATTTAAAATTGCTGCATGCTGTGTGCTGTGTTGACAAGAGGTGAATACCTTGTCCCTTAATAAAGAGATACCCTTCCTCGCAGTGATTTTGACTTTGGGATTTGGGTTGTGCGTGGGGAATTCCTGTTTACGGGGGACGGCATTCTCTGTAACACTTGGTGTTCGGGGTTAACCGGTCCCCTACCGCCGCTGGTCATTGTGTATTTTAGAGTAAGATTGCCATCTTGTGAGCAAAGTTAAAATTGCAGCAAACTGGTAATTTTGCCCTGTGTTTCCTGTGTTGTTACTTGGGCTGTGTTGTTGGCTGTGCTGTTGTAGTTTGCTGACAGGAGTGGCTGTTGAAGCTCGAGCCCAAGCTGAAGGGGCCCGGCCATCTAGCCAGGCTATTTCTAGATGGTTTCAGCTTGAGCCAGGAGAGTTTTTGAATACAGAAGGGGACTGGACCACTGTAAGGTGAGAGGATGGTAGAATAGATGGGGTATTTTTGGGAGGAGTGTACTCAAGCCAAACTAGTTCTTGTTTGGTTTTTGACTGGGAATTACCCTCAGCTGAGAGAGGATGAAAGAATGGTGTAAGTTTGGTGAGACAAATTAAAGGAACTTCTATCCTGCTGTTGTGTGTTCTGACCCTTGGGAATTTAAAATATAAGGGGGTTGTATTTGTGGACTGTCAGAGTTACAGTGTTGTGGTTTGATATTTTAAATGATGGCTAGAAGAATAGACTGAATCAGCCTCCCTCAGTGATTTGAACTGGATCATTGGGAATTTGTGAATCCAGTGAACTACTGGATAGAAGGAGGAAATTATAAGGTTCATCTGGAAGGAATATATAGAACTTCAGCAGGGAGATTGGTAGCTTTGGACTGGGAACAGCCTGCATAAGACAGTCTGGTCATTCAAGAGAGAAGTGGAATAGCTTGCCTGTGCGGGTGTTATGAGGCTTTTGGGGCTTCTAGAGGATAGCACCCTGAGTGGTTACTTGTACAGGGCAGGACTTGTGAAAAACATTAGTATTGTTCCTCTGAGAGATGGTAAAGGCTATGCCCTCAGTGTAAATCAAGGCATCCTAACAAGCTGATTTTGAACCCCATATTCTAAAGTTTGTGTGTGGAAAATCACATTTAGTACCTGCAACTTGGGTGTGCACGTGGGGGGAAGATTGGTAAAGGACAGTGAGGCTGTGTGGAGAGAAATTTGGGTGGAAGCAGGGTAACACAAAAAGTAGGAGATAATGGGTGCTAGTCAAAGCAAAGAGATTTCTAAGTCAAGACCTTTAGGCTGTGTTTTGACACACTGGAAAGAGTTAGTAGGAGATGGGGACACTGAAAATAAGTGAAGTTTGATCAAATTTTGCATGCTATGATGGCCCCTTTATAAGCTGGGAGGAGGTCTCAGATGGCCACCAGCTGGAACTTTAGACTATGAGGTTTTATTGCGAGAGAGGACAGAAATGGGAGGAGGTGACTTACGCAGATATGATTTTCTCTCTCAGGAATCATCCCGAGTGGCAGAGAGATTGCAGCATCAGACCCTGCTCTGATCCCTTGGTATTGGCCCTTGAAAAGGACAGAAAGGCTAATAGAGGGAATCCTAAGCAATGCTGCAGTCTGTGCTCAATTAACCAGTGCTGTACCTGTTCTGATAAGGTTTATGAAATAGAGGCACAAGAACAGGAGCTAATTGACCCATACAGACCACCCCCTGAAAAGTCAAAGGAAAAAGAAGATTCAAAGGAATCATTATCTCCTGTCACTACTCCAGCTCCCTCAAGGACGAAACAAGCTGAGCCATCTCCTTCCTCACTTACCCTGAAATTATATCCTCCACTGCTTAACAGTGAACATGAAAATAGTGAAGATGAGGATTTTCCCCCAAATAGTCCTATAGCATTCCGGACCAGAAAACAAACAAAAGAAAACATAAAACACCTTTACAGGACGCAATAGGACTCAGGGCAGGGAGTGTGGTAGTTAAAGTACTCTTTTCTACTATTGATTTGGAGGCATGGGAAAGAGTAGGGAAGCAAAAACCAAAGGGTTAAAAGCTTAGCTGGGGGATAGAAGCTATACATATAATGATTACATTAGAAGGAGTGTAGAAAGTGGCTGAGCCAGCAGAGTTAAGACAATAAAT
Source organism: Muscicapa striata striata (assembly GCA_030060385.1). Taxonomy (NCBI): domain Eukaryota; kingdom Metazoa; phylum Chordata; class Aves; order Passeriformes; family Muscicapidae; genus Muscicapa; species Muscicapa striata. The sequence continues at coordinate 15,052 of JAREIS010001162.1, forward strand.
CGCTTGCTTTGTTGTGTCAAGACAGACAGTTGGGATATGGTTATAGTGAAGAAACCATAACTGCACCTGGACCCCAAAACCAGCCAGAACCAGGTTGGGACCTTGAACTGTGGCCAAAGGGCCAGAGAACCTGCCAACAAGACAAAGGTGAAAAGGTGAAGGTGAGGAAGACTCCCTGACTTCATCATTAGGAGACCACTGACCCATTTCAAACACCCAACGACCCATTTGAAGGAAGGAACTGCCCAAGAGTAAAACGACTTTGAGCTAATTGTAATACAAAGCGGGGCTAGGGGGGATTCGGTAATGCACATGTACAGGTGTACTGGGTAATGATATGAATATGTAAGACTTTTGTGGATACAAGAAGACAAGAGCCCTGTGTACTTTGCACATCCTTGTGAGAGATTTCTCTCGGGTGTGCCTGCCATTGTAATAAACATGCCAGTTTCTGACTTTAACTGGTAAGAGATTTTTCTTTCTGCATCAGTGAGCTCACAGCTCTTGAGCAGCCTGGAAACTCCTGGAATCTATTAATTCCTGTTCTGCTGAGGATGGATGCTCAGCAGCATGGAGGTTCCCTGATGAATTTTATTTCTCCAGAGGCTTGCTCAGTCTTCAGCTCTTCAGTTCAGGAATTCAGTGACAAAGGCTCATTAAAATTTCCAAACACCCGAACAAGAAAAGCCCCTGGGAATAATTTCATTTTAAGTCTTTAATTCTTCTATGGTTACCTAAACAGATTTCAGAAGATTATTCAGTGAGAATACACTATATTTAAAAAAATACAGGGGTTTTATTAATCCTGTTTAGTTTTGTCTTCCTATTTATAGATTGATACCAACAATCTCCAGTTGATATTGATCCTGAGCACCTCCTCATGCAGTCTGAACAGATACGAAAATAAAAACCCTTTATGTGTGACAATCAATCAGAATCTGTCCCTACCCCCACCCTACCATTTGCCTCATCCAACTCCCAGGACTCAGAGCAGCCTTCTGCAAATCTGAGCTTCTTCCACTCCAGCCTCTCCCTGCATCTTTCAGTACCTTGGCACCAACTCCCACCTGCTTTTCTTGGAGAAGGAGCTGCCTGAGACACAGGCATGTTCATTCATTGTCAGCAAACAAATCAAAGGCAGGCACAGCTCCATAAAAACAGAAGTCTAGCCCAAGGAGTGCTGGGCAACCGAGCCACATCCAGGAGTCTCCCCAGAGCACAGGATTGGGGCCAGAGCAGTTAAATCTCTTCATTGCTGATCTGGATGAGGCTCTCGAGGGCACCCTCAGTCTGTGTCCAGGTGAGCCCAAGCTGGCTGGGAGTGTGGCTGTGCTGCAGGGCAGGAAGCTCTGCAGAGGGATCTGCACAGGCTGGAGCCATGGGCCCAGGACAATTGGATGAGCTTCACCAAGGCCGAGGGCCGGCTCTTCCCTGGGCTCACAACCACCCCAAATCCCTGGCCGTGCCCTGCCCCTGATCCCCACAGCCTGTCCTTTTTCCTTCATCCCTGCATTGCCAGGGACTTTCTGGGACAAGGGAGCTCTGCTATAGGGATGGAGGGAGGTGCAAGTGCCACCATTGCAGTGGGAACCAAAACTCATCAGGTTTGTGTCATTTGGGGGTCAGGAACTGGTGGGGCACAGAGCCACAGAAAATGTATCTGAATTGCAAACATAAAAATAAAAAAAATGTAAACATGATACAATTACAAAAACATGCAAAACTCCTCCCTCAGCAATGTGAGATGTCCCAGCAGCATCTGACATATCCACCAGTTACAGGGGATTTGTATACAGAACCAATTTTTGATGAAGATTCTTCTGTTACCCGTGTAAATGCAATTAAGGTGTTTTACAAGGATTCTCTGACTGGAGTGCGCTTAAAGCAGCTTGAAAAATGCCCGATTTGCAAAATTGTCAGTGATAGATGGAGAAGGGGGGAATCGTGGTTTTGTTGTTGAGAAAATGCTGCAACCAGCCTGACTCATTTTGTCTCCTCTAGTCCAGGCTGGGATGAGGAGCCCCTCAGCCTTCCCTAATCCGGGCTGGACAAGTCCAGCTCCCTCAGCCTCTCCTCACAGCCAAAGGGCTCCAGCCCCACCTTGGAGGCCTTTCCCTCATCGTGCTCCAGCTGCCAGACATCTTTCCTGCCCTGGGGAACCCAAACCAGGCCCCAGTGAACTGGATGATCCACGTGCTTGGTGTCCTGGTCACAGGGCCCTGGCCCCTTGTCCCTGTGTCAGGCTCAGGGGGTTGATTTGTGGAACATCCTTGGGGGAGGCTGTGGCTCCAGGTGGAGCAGGGGGATGCAGAGGGGCAGGGGACTCTGCTGGGCATGAACACCGTTGGACTTGTCTGGGAAAACTGTGAGGGGGGCTGGGGCAGAGTCACCAACTCAGTGACCTCACACAGCCCCTGTCATTTCATGCAGCCCCCATGATGTCACAGCCAGCTCTGTGATGTCATAGAGAGACAGCCTATGATGTTTTAGTTGCTCAATGACCTCACATAACCTACTCTGTGTTGTCATTGCCCACTCTGTGACCTCATGTTACCAGATGATAAATTACCCACCTCAGGTGATCTAACGCAATGCTTGTTCTGCAAATCCTCTGGCCTCTGGAAACCACACAATACCCATTGTGTGAGAAGGGGAACTGAAAGTTCACCAGCCTCAGTGTCCGGCCAGCTCAGCCAGGCTGACTGGAACATTGGGGTCCATGACCACCAGGGAGCACCAGAGAGAGCCCCAGGACAGAAGAATCCATGGGTGAAGAGGAGGGCAAAATATGTTAATGATTTTGGGGAAATGATTTTCATATGTCTGTTTAGGTGGGACAATCAATGAATATGTATTCAAAATACAGAATATAAACAGAAACTTTTCTGTACTCAACATGCATGGCTTTGGAAGAAGCTGTCCCCTTGTGCATGCAGCCAAATAAAGAATGCTGCTTTTTATGGCTGCATTGGTGTTCAGGAGTTTTTTTCTGCTACCAAATATTTGGTAATATTCTCACTGCCAAGGAAAGCTCTGTCTCCTGCTGTTCACAATCAGAGAGGAGTTGGTGGAAGATGTGGTGGTCAGAGGCTGCCTGGGGTACAGTGGCCATGAAATAATTGAGTTTTCAATATTCTGTGAAAGAAGGAGGGGCAGTAACAAAACTTCTACACTGCAATTATGTCAGCAGACTTTGACCTCTTCAGGATGCAGATTTGGAAAATACAAATTCAGGTACTGATTTTTTTATGGGAACAAGCCCTTAAAACCAGAGGTGTCCAGGAAAGATGGAAACACCTCAAGAAAGTAATCTTAAGGGGGAAGGAGCAGCCTGTGCCATTCAGCAAAAAGATGAGCCAGCGAAGAAAATGACTGGCCTGGCTGGGCAAGGAAATTTTGTGGAAACTCGGAGAAAAAAGATCAGGGAAGCCAGGAAGTGTTTAAGGATGTTGTTAAGTCATGCAGAAAGAAAAATAGAGAGGTGAAAGCTCCATTATAACTTAACCAGACCACTTCTGTTAAAATTTTTATTTTTACAAAAAAAAAAATTATAAATAAACTAAATGAAGAATAAGGGGAATGTCTACTCTTTATTGGATGGAGTGGGGAATATAGTAACTAAAAAAGAGGAAAAGGCTGAAGTACTTAACACCATGTTTGTCTCAATTATCAATATTAAGAAAAGTTTTCCTCAGGACAAGTATTCCCCTGAGCTGGTAGATGGGGACAGGGAGCAGAACAGACCCCTGTAATCCAGCAGGAAGCGGCTGGGGACCTGCTGAGTTATTCACAATCTCAAAGGTGTCTCTGGGAGCAGATAGGATCCATCGTAGGGGGATGAGGGAGCTGCTGGATGAGCTCCCCAAGCTGCTCTCCATCATTTACCATCAGTCCTGGATCACCAGGGAGGTCCCAGAGGACTGGAGTTGCCAATGTGAGCCCATCCCCAAGAAGGGCTGGAAGGAGGATCTGGGGAACTCCAGGCCTGTCAGCCTGACCTCAGTGCCCAGCAATGTGATGGAACAGATCACCCTGAGTGCCATCACAGGGCACCTACAGGATGGGTGAGGGATCAGAGCCAGCCAGCGTGGATTTCAGTATCTGCACTGATGATCTGGATAAGGGCATTGAGTGCACCATCAGCAAACCTGCAGATGACACCAAGCTGGGTGTGAGTGTGGATCTGCTGGAAGACAGGAGGGCTCTGCAGAGGGCCCTGGACAGGCTGGATCAAGGGCCCAAATCCAACAAGGTGAGGTTTAACAAGATCAAGTGAGGGGTCCTGCACTTTGGCCACAACCACCCCTGCAGTGCTACAGGCTGGGGACAGACTGGCTGGAGAGTGGCCAAGCAGAAACGGAGCTGGTGGCACTGATGGACAGCAGACTGAACATGAGCCAGCAGTGTGCCCAGGTGACCAAGAAGGCCAATGGCTCCTGCCTAGGTCAGGAGTGGTTTGGCCAGCAGGACCAGGGCAGTCCTTGACACTGGTGAGGCAGCACCTCGAGTGTTTTGTCCAGTTTTGGGCCCCTCAATTTAGGAAGGACATGGAGGGGCTGGAGCGTGTCCAGAGAAGGACAACAAGGCTGGTGAGGGTCTGGATCACAAGTCCTGAAAGAGTGGCTGAGGGAGCTGGAGTTGTTTATCCTTAAGAAAAGTAGACTCAGAGGTGACCTTATCACTCTCTAGAACTTCTTAAAAGATGGTTATGGTCAGGTGGGGGTTGGTCTCTTTCACCAGGCAACAACTGATAGAGTGAGAGAACTCAGTCATTAGCTGTGCCAAGGAAAATATAGGTTGGATATTAGGAAAAAGTTTTTTACAGACAGGATGATAAAGTACTGGAATAGTCTGCCCTAGAGTTGGTGAAGACATCATCCCTGGATGTATCTAAAAAGGAGACTGTATATGGCACTCGGTGCCATATGAATGTGTTAGGCAGGGGTTGGACTTGATGATCTTGATCTTCCAACCCAGTGATTCTGTGATCCTGTTAATTCTCTGAGTCTTTCAGCTGAATTCTCTGTCCCTGTCCTTTCCCTGGGTCTCCGTTGCAGATGGAAGCTGCTGGTGCCATTCTCTCATCTTTAACTCCTAATTTGAATGCAGACAGATGTTCCCAGGTGTGTTAAGCAGGTGTTGCTCAATGTTTATGCGAAATTTTTTATTCTCATGGCACCAGGAAGACCCTTGTGGCACTGTGGAAACTCATGGAACCAAAAAGCCATTGAGACATTGGGGCAGGATGGTACCGAGGAGACCATTGTGATCCTGCAGATCCAAGGACACCATGGTGACACTATGGAAACTCATGGAACCATGGGCATTGTGACACAGCAGGGCCTTGTGGAACCAAGGAGTGAATTGTGACTCGACCAAACCTCATAGAACCAAAGGGCCATTGTGAAACTTCAGAGCCTTGTGGACCAAGGGATCCACAGTGACACTGTGGGGTCCATGGAACCAAGGGGCCATGGTGACACTGTTGAGGCTCATTGACCAATGGTCCATTGTGACACTGCAGGGCAGTATGGAATCATGGAGACCATTGTGACACTACACAGTATCATGGCAGCAAGCGGCCATTGTGACACTGTGGGGCCTTGTGGGACCAAAGGGCAGTTGTGGTACCATGGAAACTGTGGCAACTGTGTCACCATGGAACCAAGGAGTCCATTGTGACACTACAGGACCCCATGGAACTAAGGATTCATGTAACAGTGTGGGACACATGGAACTGATGGGCCTTTGTCACACTGTGGGGTCTCATGGAATTAAAGAGACCTCTGTGACACTGCAGGGCTTCATGGAATGAAGGGGCAGTTGTGACACTGTGGGACCCCATGGAACAAAAAGGTAATTGTGACACTGCAGGGCTTTGTGGAGCCCAGGGACTGATGTGACACTGTGTGACAGCATGGAGCCAAGGTGAGCATTGTGATACAGAACCTAATGGAATTGTTGCAAATGATACAAATTTCAATTTCTTTGATGTAACCTCAATCAGGGGTTTGTTTGTCTTTACCCAGAAGGAGGGGAATTGAAGTTTCCCTTCAAAAGACTTTGTTCACTGAGGTTGGGTGAGGCCTGATGAGTTTAATATCTACAGATTGGGAATAACCAGAAGATCCACAGGAGGTAAATTGATATTAACAAACATCACACCCAGTGTGGTTGGAGGCATCTGGTCTGGTAAAGGATTGGTAATGACAATCAAAGAATGAGGACGTAATTCTCTTCAGAGGCAAAAAAAATCAATCACCAATAGGAAACTGAATACTAAGAATTGTGTAATCTAAGGTAAATGAACATGAATTTCTTTGGGTTTGTCTGTATAAATATGTGGAAAGCACAGTAAAAAACCATGTGTGATGGAATGATTTTCACTGCACAAACCAGGCATGTGTGGGTGGAATGATTTCTATTGCACATGCTGGCCACAAAAACATCATGGCCAGAAGAAAGTAATGCCTAGCTACTCTAACAATGAGAAGATACTGTTGGGCAGTTCCTTTTTTTCATACAGTTTCAATGTCAGTCCCACTGAGGTTCATCACTGACTCAGGCTCCTCCTGGACTCCTTGGAGGAGAGAATTGGAGGCACTGATTGCACAAAGCCCTCAGAGATTCCAAGACAAAAGCAAAACTCAAAGACCTCAAAAACACCTCGAATCCTGGGAGCATGAAGGAGCCCCCCAGGGCCATTCCTGACCAAGGCTCCCCAGGAACTCGTCCCAGTAGATCTCTGAGGCCACTGGGATGTGGGGGGATGCTGAGGGCAGGACAAGGGGTGACAGTGCCCAGCCTTGCTGGGGCTGTGCCAGGAGGCCCCAGTGGCTCAGGACAAGGTGTCTCCTCCCAGCCCTTGGTGGCACAGAGCCTGCTGTGCCCTGGGAATCAAGACTTGCTTTCCCTTTGTCCCCACCTGTCATCTGTGCCTCCAATTTCCTGAGCTAACTGAACCTGGGGAGACTTTCTCAGTTGTGTCCCTCAGTGGGACCCATGAATATTATCAGAAACTTTGGAGTTTGATTATGATTCAGCTCTTGAGAGGTTTCCTAAAAAAACCTGGATTTGCCTTGATTTCCCTCTGGTCTGCTGCAGTTCTTCAGGAATGGTTTAACTCGAATTATAGAGAAATACTTCAAAGAGCTTCTGAGAAATACACATCCTAATTTTGAAGGTTGTATTTTATACTGCTGTCTTTAGAGCAGACGTGATTTCAGCAATCTGATATTTTTCTAGAGTCTCTCCTCAGGAGGTCTGGCCTGCTCAGAGAAGCTGTGCCTTGAGGTCTGACTCAGTGTGGAAAACTTTGCTCCACATTCCTCAACCCCATTCTGTCTGTCCTCATTCACCTGGGACCTGCTTTGCTTGCAGAGCTACCTGTACTCAGGGAAAGAAAACTTTTCCTTTTTTTTTTTCTTAAAACAATCTAAAACTCCTAATTTTCCCCACTGAAAACAGACACATCTCTTAGATGTGTGCAAGCCAAAGGTGCCACCAAGGAGGTTCAGTGCCAGGGATCGGTGCTTCGGGGGTGGTGCCTCGAGTCGGCGCCATCTTTCCTTTCTGCCTCTAACTCCCATCATGCCCTGTGGCCTGATGGAGCCCCATTGGAGATGGGACTACCAGGCCCGTCATGACCAGCGCTCCACAGAACAGTATCTCCCCACTTGCCCCGTAAGTGTCCCCCAGACTCTCCAGGATCCCTACGTGCCCTCTCAATGCCCATTCTGGACCCCCCGCAAAAGTGTCCAAGGATGCCCTGAATGCTCCCAACCCCACAGATGCCCGTTACAGCCACTTCTGGCAATTCATCTCCTGCAATCCCCTGCAAGCTCAGAGCACCTCATAACCCAGTCAGTCGCCTAAAATTCCTGCTGTGCCCCGTGCCCTAAAGAGCCCAGTTAGAGCTCCGCAAGATCCCTTCAAGCTCTCCTGAACCATATATGTTGCCCCTTGAGAACCTCAAATCACCGTTCAGAGGCAAAAGTGTCCCCAAAATGCCCTCCCGGACCCCAAACTCTCCACAAGATGCACTTCCTGGACTTCAGCACCCATCATGCTCCACGGTTCAGATTTACCAAAATATGAGTACTGGTCTAATACTGATACTCAACTGTGACGGACAATAGACTCTCTAACAATTTCAAGTTCGAAAGTGTATGTTTATTCAGCGCTGGGCAGCGGTGTGAGGTAATCCTCTGATAAGCACTGCGAAATCACAGGTGATTACAAAGTCTATTTATTAGCAAAGGATTCAAACAAATACATATTCATAATAACAGCCCCTCCCATCTCCCGCTTCCCATGGTAATTAGCTTGAATAGCTGTTAAGCATGCGTGATTGACTTCTTAGATTAAGTCTGGGGTCATTTTCATGGGGAGGGGTCTTAAGAGGAGGAAGTAGGGCGAGTCTTCCTCACCCTAAACTCTTGACCTTTTCTATCAATGACAATACAAATGATTTCTGGGGATACTCCAGTTTCTCAAATAATGGGTTTCTGGTTGCATTGTCTGTGTTCCTTTGGATCTGCTCACTAGTTTCGTCTTTTTCCATTGTAAGCACAGCTGAGCAAACATGAAATGACAGACAATCAATTAAGTTTCAGATAACTACTCCCTTCAAACATTTAATTATTTTCAACAAGGTAACTAAAATTCTAGTTTTCTAAGATTAGTGTTTCATTCCCCACTTCTCCTTTGAAATGAGTAAATTCTTTTACTCAATATGGGGATTTTTTTTTCATCTATCCAAGATGCATGGCAGCGATTTCTTAAGACTAAGCCATACGCCTTTGATAGCGATGCTGTCTGCCACTTGTCGTAGTATCCTCCAATTCCAAACAAGTACAGCAATAGATAAAATCAAACTTATACCAACTAAAATAAGCAGCGCAGCGATTGGGTGAATTAAGGCATTAAGCAAACCAGTTGCGGTTGGTGACCACCCAAATAGCACATCCCACAAATGATGAAACAGATGTTCTTCAAATCTTTTAAAAACCCCTTTTATGATCTCCGTGTCATGGTGTATCATGATCAAAGCCTTTTCCCTGCATCTTGGATCTCTTTTAAAATGTTTCTTAATTTCTGATGGTTTAGTAGCTGGGCAACTAGGGTTAAATTCATTCCTAGAGGCGCAGGCAATATTTCTTGCACAGTAACCAGGTTTGCCTTTATGTACTCATGTGATATTACAGGTGCCTGATAGGAAAAGTAGCATCCTTTGATTTTAGCAAAATTGCAAACACATAAATTGAATTGAGTCTCATCCATGATTTGATTGTCTATTATTATGGTGGGACATGCTGTTCTGAGACAGACACGACCTTGTCCTATATAGACAAGTGAAGTTGTCTGGTTGGTTAGATGCATTTCAAAGTTGCAAATGCTTTGGCCTGTGTCCAGGCAGGTATCTTTGTAATCTTCTAAAGTTCATTAACATATATATCACAATTGTTTTCTCATAGAACAGGGCTCTAGGTTAATGGTCTGCCATTTTCCTTCAACTTCTCGTGCCCACATTCTATGTTCAGAAGGATACAATACAGTCCCTTCATGATTAAGTCCTAGAGCAACTATAGGATTTATTAAGCTCACAGATGCACTATGTATAGTTAAAACAAAAGTTGTCAGTGTATTTGTATCAGGGTCATAGGTAAAATGAACCAAAACCCACCAAGGTTGAAGCTCTCTTTCCATTTCGGAGGCATTGTCCCAAACAATTTCGCAAATTTCAGCAGGGAATATCCCTTCTTCACCTTCCCTGATGACTGTGGCAGCCACTAACTGCATCCACATTTGTGCTTGGGTACATCCAAGAGCCAGAGAAATGTTCGCACTAGCTGTGCCTAGGGCTTTAATTATTACCTCATGGTCTTGCTCTTCTATATTTTCCCATTTTGGTAATGTTTTGGTCAGTTTCCAGTGATTGTTCCCTAGTGCTAATAAAGAAGATTGCAAAGGCAGCCGTAATTTAAGTAAATCACTTCCCATCATAGTCAATTTGTTCATTAACACCTCCGAATCCATTGTGTTTAAAACTCCCAATCCTGTTCCTAATATCCCAGTTAGATCTCTCTTTTTCTTAAAACTATCGGGCATATGGTTTTGAAGCCAAGTAGTGCATTCCATAAAAGGAGATTTGAGAAATGGGGCACATTCTGGTCAAATGGCAGAAGCATTTACATGCATTCCCATTTCTACTCACTTTAGAGACCATTCTGGGTTAGTTAGCAGTCTCTGAATTCCTGTTTTCTTGATAGCATATTGTCCAATTTTAGTAATTGTGGGAATTATAGGTTGTTCTCTTTTCTTTGAAATAATTGGAGTCTGGATCGTTACAGCCCTCTCTGACACTGGTGGGGTTGATTTGCCTTTGATTTTGTGAAACTCGATGCAATATTGAGTAACATTAAAATCAAGATCAAACCCTTTTGCTGCACATCCTTCAATTTTAAGTCTAAATTCAGGACACATGGTCAAGCATTTGTCACAGCATGCAGGACCAACTTGGGTGAGTTCCATGGGTGGATAGTGAGCCTCATGGAACCCATCTTGTATGAATGCATATTCACATCCCCAAACATTCCTTTCTACCCACATACTTGCATTCGTGACCCTTAACATTTTGCTTAAAGCCCTACGAGAGTAGGGATCGTAAGCTTTTCCTTGGCGTTGATAAATCCCGGTTACATTGTATTGGTGTGGTGTTGCTTTGACTCTTATTATAGTCATGGCAATGACCACAAGGGTCACAACTGTTTGCATTATGTCCATGATAGCTGTAAGTTCATTACTTGCTGTTCTTGGTGAATTTCAGCTTCAGGTCTCCATTGCCTGGTGCAATTTCCCAAATTTCTTCAGGAGCCTTCTTCACTCGGGAGTGATAGATCCAAGCCTTCTGTTCTTTGATCTTGACTGTCGTGAAGGCGGTGAGGAGTACCTGCAATGATCCTTCCCACTGTGGTTCCAAAGTCTTCTCTGCAAAAGGCTTAACATATACATAATCCCCAGGTTGTACATCAGGTACTGGCCCATCTAATTCTCTGCTTTGGACCCCAGCCACATATTTTCCAATTTCTCTCTGGGACTCCAAAACATGGTATTATTTCGTGTAACAATGCCTTGGTCACCTCTCATGCCTTAGCTGTCCGGGTAGGGAAGGCTTCTGGCCATTCTGAAAAGGTATCTGTTAACACTAATAGGTAACGATACCCCCCTTTCCTGTGCAATTCTGTAAAATCAATTTGCCATTGCTGCCCAGGTCCACAACCTTTCCCAATTTGTCCAACTTCAGGCTTTGGAAAGTTTATAGGATTAGTTCGGAGGCAAAGACCACACTGACGAGTTACTTGTGTTAGTGTGCCTTGTAATTTTCTAGCCAGAATTCTATCCTTTAAATAATTATATAGGACATCCATTCCCCAGTGTTTTCTCATGTTCTTTTGGCAGTAGTGACCACAACAAGTAAGAGGGCACTACAAATTTTCCTTCTTTGGTTACAGCCCACCCTTCCTGGTTATAAATTGCTTCTTCTTCCTTAATAAGTTTTTTATTTTTTTTGTTATATACTGACTTATTTTCAATAGAGATCTTTCCATCTGGAATTAATGCTGCCTTGACTGTTTCATTGGGTACCTCACCTTTGGCTGCATCTTTTGCCTCTCTGTCCACCAGCATATTTCCTTCTTCTAATTCTGAGCTCACTTTTTGGTGTCCCTTGATAAGCATAATAGCTACCTTTTCAGGTAACTGAACTGCATCTAATAGTTTTAGTATTTCTTGTGCATGTTTAATATTTTTCCCTTGTGAGTTTAGCAGTTCTCTTTCTTTCCAAATAGCTCTGTGTGCATGAACCACTCCAAATGCATACCTTGAGTCTGTATAAATGTTGATTTATTTTCCTTTTGCCAGCTCTAAGCTCTAAGGCCCGGGTTAAGGCCATTATTTCAGCTTTTTGTGCAGAGGTATTTGTTGGCAATGGTCCAGCCTCTACTACCTCTCTGCTTGTGGTAACTGCATACCCAGCATGTCTTTTTCCACTGATGATATAGCTGCTCCCATCAGTGAACCAGCTCTCAGCATCCTCGAGCGATGTCCTTCAGATCCGGGCGACTGGAGTAGGTGGCTTCAATGGTCTCCAGGCAGTCGTGGATCACTGGTTTTCCCATACTCCTGATCTGGAAGTCCCAGGGCTGGAGCTGACATAAGAGCCTTCTTTAGTTGGTTGAAGACTCGTGTTGCTTCTGTTGTCCACTGAAGATCCCTGCTCCCTTCCGTGATTAAGGCATACAGGGGTTTAATGAACAATCCATAGTTATAAATCCACAGTCTGCACCACCCCGTCATGCCTAGAAAGGTTCTCAGTTCTTTTACTGTCTGGGGTTTTGGGGTTTGGCATATTGCTTCCTTACCCCAAGGTCCTTTGTCCAGCACTCACTTCATAGCCCGGGTAAATCACTGTTTGTTTCACCATCTGGGTTTTCTTTTGGGATACCCAATACCCCTGCAGGCCCAAGAAGTTTAGGAGGCTTACCATCCAATTCACACACACCTCTTGGGTCTGGGTGGCTATTAAGAGGTCACCCACATACTGAAGCAGCTGTCCTTCTCCTGGTGGGGGTTCCCAAGACTCCAAATCCTTTGCCAGCTGTTCTCCAAATATGGTAGGGGAGTTCTTGAACCCCTGGAGTAGTACACACCATGTGAGCTGAGTTTTACGTCCAGTTTTCGGATTCTCCCATTCAAATGCAAAAATTTTCTGGCTTCATGGAGAGGGAGGCAAAAGAAAGCATGTTTCAAATCTGAAACAGTAAACCAGGTTAGTTCAGGTGTTTAAAAAGTTAACAAAGTGTAAGGGTTAACAACCACTGGGTATAAATCTTCAGTTATCTTATTAACAGCTCTTAAATCTTGTACTAACCTGTATGATCTATCAGGCTTTTTCAGAGGCAAAATAGGAGTGTTAAAATCAGATTGACACTCTTTTAATAGTCCTATTTGCAAAAAGTTTTCAATGATTGTGCTAATTCCTTCTCTGTCTTCCCTTTTCAAGGGATATTGCTTGACCCTTACCGATTGTTCTCCTTCTTTAAGCTGGATTTGTACTGTTGAAGCATTCTTTGCTCTTACTGATATATTAGAGGCCCACACTCCAGGGAACATCTGATCTTTTATTTTCTTAATAATTTCTTCTTCATTCTCAACTTTAATTTTTTTTTGTTATTAGCATTAAGCTTAACAATTTTACATATTTTTTATCTTTTACCTCCAAACTAATTTCCCCATTTTTAAATATTATCGTTGCTTCCAGCTGCTCTAGCAGATCCCTGCCCAAAAGTGCAGATAGAGGTTTAGGCATATACAAAAATCAATGAATTCCTTACTGTTTTCCTAATTTATATTTTAATGGTTTGCAAAAATATGCTTGTTCAGGTCGGCCAGACGCATTTTTACATTTTTTGTATTATTGCTACTAGTTTCTTTGTCCCTGGTTTACACCCCTCTTCTCAATTGCTGGAAACTCTCCATGCCTCATTTAGCAAAGTCTCCAAGTTCTGACTTGCTGGGCCTCGCATCTTCTGGAGCTTTCACCTGATGTCATTTGTAGATTGCCCTAAAAACAAGTTTACCCACTGTTGTATTCCCTCATCAGATTCAGGATCCAGGGTGGTGTGTCGACGCATTGCCTCTCGCACCTGGTCTAGAAATTCAGAAAAAGTTTGAGAGGAATTTTGTTTCATAGCATAAACATAAAATAGCATAACATAAAATAGGGTGGATACAGTCGGGTTGGCTCTTGTGTTTCAGGAATTGGGGTGGTTTAATTTTTTTGTCTCTTCTTCTTCAGTTTTCATACAATATACTCTGTTAGGATGTGTACACCTTTGATTTATTGAGCATGTGCTGCAACACTTCTTGGGTTTTTCTTTATTAGCTTTATTATCTTTCTTGAGAGCCAACACAATGGGGTCTGAGGGTGGTCTAATTCCACAAGCCCTTTGCCACTCAGGGTGATTCCTAATGGTGAAAAACATGTCAGCATAAGTAACTTCATGCCACCTCTGCTCACGCCTAAGGAAAAGCATCAGCTGTACCAAAGTGTTATAGTCCAACATTCCTGATGGGAGCTACTTCGCCCCCTCCTCAAGTTTATAAAGTGGCCACCACTGTGTACACAACTTAATAAGCTCTCTTTTAGTTTCTGTATCCTTATGAAATACCAGCTCTTTCCAATATGCCAAAACACATCCTAAAGGACTACCTTTAGGAGCCCCTTTGCTTTCACTTGCCCCCATACTGAAAATTCTTTTCCTATTAATGCCCTTTAACCTTATCCCAGCTCCGGACCTTCACCTGGCAGTAACTTGGTACACAGATCTTCCACTTATACACTTGTCTGACCCACAATTCTCAACAAACTACACAATGAAACACAACTCAGGGGTCACAGTCACAGCCCTACCTTGGACAGGGAAGTTCTTTTATCCTGGGATCCCCCTCCCTGAATCAGTGCTCCCAGAAGCATTGCCCTGGTGATGTTCATGCTGAATGTCTCCTTAAGAGGTTTGGGCACAGAGAAGAATGAGCCCCTTGATGGCTGGCCCTTTTTGGACAACCTGCTCTTCCACCCCAACCTCACCATGTCTGACATCACCCACCTTTTCGGAGTGACATCCTAAAACATTAATGAAAATTACTGGGTTTTCCTTCTAATTAAAATAGATTTTTCTTTAAAAAAGTTATATATGTATTTTTAATATTTATAATATT
>JAREIS010001163.1:0-25985 GCA_030060385.1 Muscicapa striata striata
AGGTCCCCGGGATTGGGATCCCCCCTGGGATTCGGGATCCCCCTGGGATTCAGGGTCCCCCAGGTTTGAGGTCCCCCCTACCTTTGGAGCTGTGCTGGGGGGTCCCCAGGAGCTCGCAGCGCTCGAACCCCACCTCGGGCGAGGTCAGGTACGCGGGGAACTGCTCGGGCCGCAGGCGGATGCGCTGGTAGTTCCGGTACGTCGTCTCCTGGCACCCCAAAACCCCCAAACCTCAGAGATCCCCCTGAAACCTCAGAGATCTGCCCCGTCTCAGAGATCCCCCAAAATCTCAGAGATCCCCACAAACCCCAGAGATCCCCCTGAAACCTCAGAGATCCCCTGAAACCCCAGATCTGCCCCCAAGGCATAGAGATCCCCCTGAAACCCCAGAGATCCCCCTGAAACCCAGAGATCCCCTGAAACCTCAGAGATCCCCTGAAACCTCAGAGATCCCCCTGAAACCCCAGAGTCCCCCCCTGAAATCTCAGAAATCCCAAATCTCAAATCCCAGAAACCTCAGAGATCCCCTGAAATCTCAGAGTCCCCCTGAAACCCCAGAGATCCCCCTGAAACCCCAGAGATCCCCCTGAAATCTCAGAGATCCCCCTGAAACCTCAGAGATCCCCCTGAAACCTCAGAGATCCCCCTGAAATCTCAGAGATCCCCCTGAAACCTCAGAGATCCCCCCCTGAAACCCCAGTCCCCCTGAAACCTCAGAGTCCTGAAACCTCAGGAGATCCCCCTGGAGCCTCAGAGATCCCCCTGAGAACCCCAGAGTCCCCCTGAAACCCCAGAGATCCCCCTGAAACCCCAGAGATCCCCCCTGAAACCTCAGAGATCCCCCTGAAACCCCAGAGATCCCCCCTGAAACCCCAGAGATCCCCCCCTGAAACCCCAGAGATCCCCCCTGAAACCCAGAGATCCCCCTGAAACCCCAGAGATCCTGAAATCTCAGAGATCTCTGGTCCCCCTAGAGCCTCAGGATCCCCCTGAAACCTCAGAGATCCCCCTGAAACCCCAGAGATCCCCCTGAAATCTCAGAGATCCCCCTGAAACCCCAGAGATCCCCCTGGGGGAAATCTCAGGATCCCCTGAAACCTCAGAGATCCCCCTGAAACCTCAGATCCCCCTGAAACCTCAGAAGTCCCCCTGAAACCCCAGAGATCCCCCCCTGAAACCTCAGAGATCCCCCTGAAACCCCAGAGATCCCCCTGAAACCTCAGAGATCCCCCTGAAACCCCAGAGATCCCCCTGAAACCCCAGAGATCCCCCTGAAATCTCAGAGATCCCCCTGAAACCCCAGAGATCCCCCTGAAACCTCAGAGATCCCCCCCTGAAACCCCAGAGATCCCCCCAGAGATTCCCCTGAAACCTCAGAAGTCCCTAGGCAGAGTCCCCTGAAACCTCAGAGATCCCCCCCTGAAACCCCAGAGATCCCCCTGAAACCCCAGAGATCCCCCTGAAACCCCAGAGATCCCCCTGAAACCCCAGAGATCCCCCCCCGAAACCCCAGAGATCCCCCCTGAAACCCCAGAGATCCCCCTGAAACCCCAGAGATCCCCCTGAAACCCCAGAGATCCCCCTGAAACCTCAGAGATCCCCCTGAAACCCCAGAGATCCCCCTGAAACCTCAGAGATCCCCCTGAAACCCCAGAGATCCCCCAAAATCTCAGAGATCCCCCTGAAACCTCAGAGATCCCCCTGAAATCTCAGAGATCCCCCTGAAACCCCAGAGATCCCCCCTGAAACCTCAGAGATCCCCCTGAAACCTCAGAGATCCCCCTGAAACCCCAGAGATCCCCTAGAAACCCCAGAGATCCCCTGAAACCTCTGAGATCCCTCCCTGAAACCTCAGAGATCCCCTGAAATCTCCCAGAGATCCCCCTGAAGCCTCAGGATCCCTAAGAGCCTCAGAGATCCCCCTGAAATCTCAGAGATCCCCCTCAAGAGGTCCCCCAGAAGAGATCCCCCTGAAACCCCAGAGATCCCCCTGAAATTTCAAGATTCCCCCTGAAACCCCAGAGATCCCCCTGAAATCCGTGGTCCCCCTGAAACCCCAAAATCTCAAACCCCGTGGTCACCCCCCCAAAATTCACCTGAGACACCCCTAAACCCAAGGGGGCTCCTTTTAACCCCCTAAAATTAAACCCTAAAATTCCATTTCTGACACCAAACCCTCCTGCGAGTGCCTGGAACCTTCTTTAGCCCCGCCCACAGCTCCCCAAAATCCCACTGAGACCCCCCCAAACCCCCTCAGCCGCATCTGACCCAACCAGGAGCCCCCCAAGGATCCCCCCCAGACCCATCCCTTTAGAGCCCCCAAAATCCCCCAGGGCCCTTTAGAGCCCCCAGAAACCCTCCAGGTCCCTTTATAAACCCACAGTGACCCCCCCAGACCCTTCCAGAGCCCCCCAAAACCCCTGAGACCCCAATAATGACCCCCAGAGCCCCCAAAACTCCTCAATGACCCCAATAATGACCCCCAGAGCTCCCCCAAAATCCCTCTGTGACCCCAGTAATGACCCCCAAAACCCCTCTGTGACCCCCAGACACGGTGACCCCAGTAATGACCCCAGACCCCTGTGTGACCCCAGTAATGACCCCAGAGCCCCCAAAACCCCTCTGTGACCCCAGTAATGACCCCCAGAGCCACCCAAAACCCCTCTGTGACCCCAATAATGACCCCCAGAGCCCCCCAAAACCCCTCTGTGACCCCAACAATGACCCCCAGACCCCTCTGTGACCCCAATAATGACCCCCAAAACCCCTCTGTGACCCCAACAATGACCCCCAAAGCCCCCCAAAACCCCTCTGTGACCCCAGTAATGACCCCCAAAACCCCTCTGTGACCCCAGTAATGACCCCCAAAACCCCTCTGTGACCCCAACAATGACCCCCAAACCCCCCTCTGTGACCCCAGTAATGACCCCAAAACCCCTCTGTGACCCCCCCCGCAGCCACACGGTGACCCCAGCAAGGCCCCGCAGACTCACGGTGAGCCCCTTGCGTTTGCGGTAGCTCTCCCAGGGCTGCGGCTCCAGCAGCAGCAGCCCGCCGGGCCGCAGGTGCCGGAACGCCCTCCGGAAGAGCCGCTTGAGCCCCTCGTCGCCCCAGTTGAGCTGCACCCACTTGGTGAGGGACAGCAGCAGCACCACGTCGAACTCGGGGCGCTGCGCCCCCACCGCCTCCTCCCGCTCGGGCACGTAGTTCCCCTGCTCGGGGAGGGGGCACCGTCAGGGCTGGGGGGCGCGGGGTGACCCCTCTGAGGGGTCTGGGGGCGCGGCGTGACCCCTCTGAGGGGTTTACTCCCCCCACGGGTATTTGGGGGGGTGGGCGAGCACACCCTGAACCCCGCTCAGGCCCCCATCATGGCCTGGTGATGGCTTCAGGCTCGTAAAGAAAATCACAGAACTCGCCCCAAAATTCCTCCGTGCTACTTGTCACCCCACAAATCCCTTTAAGGCCTCGCTGGAGACCCCCAAACGCACCCCCTTATATCTCTAGGGCTGCCAGGACTCCCCAAAATCCATCTAAGATAGGATTTAAACTCTCCTCAACCCCTCCAAGCCCGCCAAGACCCCCTAAATCCCAACAAACGCTCTCTCAAAGCCTCGCCATCCCCTCAGGCCCCTAAAACATTCCACAGGTCCCTTTCAGACCCGCTCAGACCTCCCAAAACCCATCCCAAACACCTCACACGCTCCTTAAATCCACTGAGACCCCCCCTAAAAACTCCACTCGAGCCCCCTCTGCACCCACCGCGGCTTCCAAACCTCCCAAAACCCAAACGAGACCTCCCTAAAACTCTGCTCAAGCTCCCCTCAGGACCCACCCCCACATCCCAAACCCCCCCGGGCCGAGCTCACCGTGACAAACACCACGTTGTGCGGGAAGTCGGCGGCGCCGGGCCCGTCGGGCGGCAGCTGCGGGGCGGCGATGGGGCCCCGGCTGGCCAAGAGCGCGGCGGGGAAACCTTTCCTGGCCCCCCCGGAGTCGCCGTCCGCCGCCCCCAGCCCCTCGGACAGGTAGTGGCGGATGTTCTGCCGGGCCGAGCGGATCAGCCGCCCGTCAATGTCCAGCCCCACCACCCTGGCGGGCGCCCAGCGCTTGGCGATGCTCAGCGTCAGGTGCCCCACGTTGCAGCCCACGTCCAGCACCTCCTTGCCCGCGAACCACTCGGGCCGCAGCGCCCGCAGCCGCGCGTCCTCCACGTCCGGGTTGCGGTACCCGTAGTATTTGCAGTAATTCCCGTACTGGAACTTGCGCACCTGGTGCCGCGGCCGCTGCGCCGCTTTCCCGGGCGGCTTCGGCGGCTTCTCGGCGGCGGCGGCGGGCGGAGGAGGGCGAGGCCCCTCGGATTTGCTGCAAGTCCGTCGGCGCTTTCGGTGCCGGCCAGGGGCGGGCAGGGCGGCGGGGCACGGCGGGGCGGTGGAGGCGGCGGAGGGTTCGGCGGGCCGGGCGGGCTCCTCGCCGGCCGAGGCGGCGGTGGCGCCGCGCTGCTGCCCGCGGTGGCGGTGCCGGCGCCGGGCGCTCTTGGCGGGGACGCCAAGCGCAGCCCCTCGCCCGGCGCGTTCAGGCTCAGCGGGTCCGTGATGTCCCGCGGCACCAGGATCTCCACCGGGTCGCGGGCCGCGCTGCGGGAGCGGCGAGGACTGCGGGGTGCGCGCGTTCAGCGCGCGGCTCACCTCCTCGTCCAGCAGGCTGTTGAGGTTGAGCGGGTCGAAGATGTTCCCGCCGAGCAGGAACTCTGAGGGGAGCACCGGGCCGCACTCCGAGGCCGCGCGGCGCCGCCGCTTCCACGCCGGCTGCTTCGCCCCGCAGCTGCTGCGCCGCTTCCCGCCGCCGCCGCCCGCGGCGCGGAGGCCATTGCGGGGCCGCGGAGGCTCGGGCGGGTCGGGGGTGGCGCGGCGGCGGCGGGAGGAGGCGGCGGCGGCGGCGGCACCAGGAAGGCCTCAGGCGCCGCCGCCATGGCGGCCCGGCCCGCGCCTGCGCGCTGCGCCGCGCCGCCCCGCGCATGCGCCGCCGGGGGAGCGGGGGAACCGCGCGCGAGGGGACTCCGCGCCCGCCGCCTCCCGCCCGCGATGGCAGCGCCGCGGCGGCCCGGCGGGGCTTATATAGCGGGGAGGCAGGGCTGGGAGCGGGCACGCCCACAGAAGGGGGCGGGGCGACGGCGCGGAGCCAATGGGAGCGGCTGCGGGGCGCACGGCGGCCAATAACGGGAGTCGGCGCGCGGGGAGAGAGAGGGGGCCTCAGGAGCTCGGGGTGGCCTCGGCGAACGCCTGCGCGGAGAGCGCGGGACAACGGAGGGGGCGGCTGGGGAGGGAGCGGGGGAGATCCCGCTGAAGGTCTGGGGAAAGAGCGAGGTGCGAGGAGGGGGAATGTAGGCGGCGGGAAAGCGGAACAGGCGGAGTAAGGCCGACCTGCGCGGGGCCTTGCCGAGCGCGCGGAGGCTGCCGGCAGTTGGAGTCCGTGCGGGAGTTGCGCGTGCGCAGTCGGAGCGCCTTCTCCCCTCACGCCCTCTCCCGTTCCAGCTCCGGTGTCTCCTCTGTCCCTCGCCCGCGTACTCACGTCACCGTTCCGGTCGTGACGTCAGCGAACCGGCTCTCTTCCCCCCGCCCCGCCCGCCCGGTAACGGAGCGCACGTCGCGCGTGCAGCGACTCTCGCGAGAACAGCGCGCAGTTCCCGCTAGGGCCTCATGGCGGCGCTGCCGCGTCTCGCGCCCGCCCCTTCTTACCGCCCCCCGTCACGTGCCCTCGCGCCTGCGCAGTGCCCCGTTCCGGCACGTGCCTCATTCCCCCGTCACGTGAGCGAGCACGCGGGAAGCCCCGCCCCCCTCCCCGCGCTCCGCTTTGAGGCGAAAATCTCCGGAATCGGTGAAAAAAAATCCCGCAGCCCCGCACATTAACAGCCCTCATTAATCCCCACCATCTCCAAGCCCCAGAGGTGCATCACAGCCGGTTTCAGGTGGGTTTTAATGCTTTTGTCCACATTTTTCCCCTCAGGGGCCCAACCTCCCCTCAGGGGCCGGACTCCTCCCTCAGGGACACTTGCGCTCCACACACTGCTTCCCGCCCTCCTCGTACTCCTGCTTGGAGATCCACATCTGCTGGAACGTGCCCTGGAGGGAATTTGGGGCATTTTGAGGGATTTTAGGGGGGGTCCCGGGTGGGGGGAATCCCCCGGTTCTCCACGGAGCCCTGGACTCACGAGCGAGGCCAGGATGGAGCCGCCGATCCAGGGGCTGAAGCGCCGCTCCATGGTGCTGTTGCTGGCGATGAGCTTCAGCCGCATGCTCTGCGAAAAGAGGGAAAAAAGGGGAAAAGGGAAAAGGGGAGGCCGCTGAGGGTGGCTGGGAAACCACCACAGGCAGCTGGGAGTGACTGGTGATGACTGGGAGAAACGCAGACTGGGTCCCTTCCCGCCCCCAATTTCCCTCAGAGGGGTTTTGGGGACCCCCAATCCCCATCTCGGGGTCCCTCACCGGGGGCGTTTTCTGTGCCAGCTCCCGGTTCAGGCGGTCGGTGAAGCCCTGCAGCAGCGTGTTCCCCCCGGTGACAATGACACTGCCGTAGAGACCCTGCGGGGACACGGCGGGGAGGGGGAACCAGCAGGATTTGGGGTGTCCCCGCTGCTCCCCAAACCCCTCCCGGATCCCCCAGGTAAAGGGACACGCACCGGGCGGATGTCAATGTCACACATCCCGATGCTGGTGGTCACCACGTGTCCCACGCCCAGCATGGTGTTCCCCGAAAGACCCTGGGGGAAAATTGGGGGGATCAGAGGGGTCCCAAAAACCTCCTTGGGAATCCCTGACCCCCCCCAAAAATCCGCTTTTGGAAGAGTCAAAGAGCTTTTAGAAAAGCAGAACCAGGGCGATGGGGAGATCCCCCTAAAGCCCCAGGGACCCCAAAAATGCTTCAGCCCCACTCAGAGACCCCCCCCAAGACCACCAGAGCCCCAAACCTTGACGTTGGAGGGGTCGAAGAGCCCCTCGGGGATGCGGAGCCGCTCGGCCCCGTAGTCGGTGTTGTACCCGTTGGGCATCTCGTAGTGAACCGTCGGCATCTGCGCCGCCACCCTGGGGAAAAAACAGCAGATTTTGGGGTCCTGACCCCCCAGAACCCCCCGCCCCAAAATCCCAGCACTCACTGCTCGTCATAAGGCGAGTCCGAAACCTGCAGCACCGAGGCCTGGAAGTCCTGGATCACCTCCTGGAATCCCCAAAAAAAGGGGGTCAGGGACCCCAAAACCTCCCCCCAGACCCTCAGGGACCCCCCCAAAATGCCCCCTACTCACATTGCAGGTGAAGTTGTGCCAGGATTTGGACACCTGGGGCAGCTTCTCCTTCTTCTTCCAGCTCGGGGGGGCCCCTTCCCGCACGGGCTCCTGCAAAGGGGGGGCCCGGGGGGCGTGGTCAGCACCCAAAGGGGCGTGGTCAGCACCCAAAGGGGCGTGGTCAGCACCCAAAGGGGCGTGGCCAGCACCCAAAGGGGCGTGGCTTTTTGGATTAATGATGGACAAGGAAAGGGGTGGGGCCTCCAGGGTAAGGGGAGGAGTCTAAGTGTGATGTCAGTGAGGGGGTGTGGCCAAGTGGTAGCACTGCCAATGGGGGTGTGGTCTCAAAGGGGTGGAGCTAAGGGATAACCCACCCCCAAACTGGGTGGAGCTAAGGGATAACCCACCCCCAAACTGGGTGGAGCTAAGGGATAACCCACCCCCAAACTGGGTGGAGCTAAGGGATAACCCACCCCCAAACTGGGTGGAGCTAAGGGATAACCCACCCCCAAACTGGGTGGAGCTAAGGGATGACCCACCCCCAAACTGGGTGGAGCTAAGGGATGACCCACCCCCAAACTGGGTGGAGCTAAGGGATGACCCACCCCCAAACTGGGTGGAGCTAAGGGATGACCCACCCCAAACTGGGTGGAGCTGTGTCCCAGGTGACCCTCCCCAGCCCAGGTGTCCTGGGTGTCCCCAGGTGTCCTGGGTGTGTCCCAGGTGACCCTCCCCAGCCCAGGTGTGCTCAGGTGTGTCCCAGGTGTCCCAGGTGACCCTCCCCAGCCCAGGTGGTCCCAGTGTCTCCTGGGTGTGTCCCAGGTGTGTCCCAGGTGACCCTCCCCAGCCCAGGTGTGCTCCAGGTGTGTCCCAGGTGTGTCCCAGGTGTGTCTGGGTGTGTCCCAGATGTGTCCCCTGGGTTTCCCAGGTGACCCTCCCCAGCCCAGGTGTGTCCCAGGTGTGTCCCAGGTGTGTCCCAGGTGTGTCCCAGGTGTGTCCCGGGTGTTTCCCAGGTGACCCTCCCCAGCCCAGGTGTGTCCCAGGTGTGTCCCAGGTGTGTCCTGGGTGTGTCCCAGGTGTGTGTCCCAGGTGTGGTGTGTCCCAGTGTGTCCTGGGTGTGTCCCAGGTGACCCTCCCAGCCCAGGTGTCCTGGGTGTGTCCCAGGTGTGTCCTGGGTGTGTCCCGGGTGTGTCCCAGGTGACCCTCCCCAGCCCAGGTGTGTCCCAGGTGTGTCCTGGGTGTGTCCCAGGTGTCCCAGGTGTCCCAGGTGACCCTCCCCAGCCCAGGTGTGTCCCAGGTGTGTCCTGGGTGTGTCCCAGGTGACCCTCCCCAGCCCAGGTGTGTCCTGGGTGTGTCCCAGGTGTGTCCTGGGTGTGTCCCAGGTGACCCTCCCCAGCCCAGGTGTGTCCCAGATGTGTCCTGGGTGTGTCCCGGGTGTGTCCCAGGTGACCCTCCCCAGCCCAGGTGTGTCCCAGGTGTGTCCTGGGTGTGTCCCAGGTGACCCTCCCCAGCCCAGGTGTGTCCCAGGTGTGTCCCAGGTGTGTCCTTGGTGTGTCCCAGGTGACCCTCCCCAGCCCAGGTGTGTCCCAGGTGTGTCCCAGGTGTGCCCAGCTGTGCGCAGCTGTGCCGAGCTGTGCCCAGGTGCGCTCCCCGCGCAGGTGTGTCCCAGGTGTGTCCAGCTGTGCCCAGCTGTGCCCAGGTGCGCTCCCCGCGCAGGTGTGCCCAGCTGTGCCCAGCTGTGCCCAGGTGTCCCAGCTGTGCCCAGGTGTGCCCAGCTGTGCCCAGGTGTGCCCAGCTGTGTCCCAGCTGTGTCCAGCTGTGCCCAGGTGTGCCCAGGTGTGTCCCAGCTGTGTCCCAGCTGTGCCCAGCTGTGCCCAGGTGTGCCCAGGTGTGTCCCAGCTGTGTCCCGGCCCAGCTGTGCCCAGGTGTGCCCAGCTGTGCCCAGCTGTGCCCAGGTGCGCTCCCCGCCAGGTGTGCCCAGGTGTGCCCAGGTGCGCTCCCCGCGCAGGTGTGTCCCAGCTGTGCCCAGCTGTGCCCAGGTGTGTCCCAGCTGTGCCCAGCTGTGCCCAGGTGTGTCCCAGCTGTGCCCAGGTGTGTCCCAGCTGTGCCCAGCTGTGCCCAGGTGTGTCCCAGCTGTGCCCAGCTGTGCCCAGGTGTGTCCCAGCTGTGTCCCAGCTGTGCGCAGCTGTGCCCCCGGCAGGTGTGCTCACCTTGCTGCAGGATGTAGCCGTCGTGCACGGGGATGGCCGTGGTGTGGGTGGCGCCCGAGTCCAGCACCAGCCCCGTGCTGCGGCCGTTGGCAAAGCTGGGCAGCGGTCAAGGGCCACGGCGGGAGGGGACACTGACCGCTGAGTGACCACACTGACCGCTGAGTGACCACACTGACTGCTGACTGACTGACCACACTGACCGCTGAGTGACCACACTGACCGCTGAGTGACCACACTGACCGCTGACTGACTGACCACACTGACCGCTGACTGACTGACCACACTGACCACTGACCACACTGACCACACTGACCGCTGAGTGACCACACTGACCGCTGAGTGACCACACTGACCACACTGACCGCTGACCACTGACCACACTGACCGCTGGCTGACTGACCACACTGACCACTGACTGACCACACTGACCGCTGAGTGACCACACTGACCGCTGAGTGACCACACTGACCACGGACTGACTGACCACACTGACCACACTGACCACACTGACCGCTGGCTGACTGACCACACTGACCACTGACCACACTGACCGCTGAGTGACCACACTGACCGCTGACTGACTGACCACACTGACCACTGACTGACTGACCACACTGACCACTGACCACACTGACCACTGACTGACCACACTGACCACTGACTGACTGACCACACTGACCACTGACCACACTGACCACACTGACCACTGACCACACTGACCACACTGACCGCTGACTGACTGACCACACTGACCACACTGACCACTGGCCACTGACCACACTGACCACACTGACCCCACTGACCACTGACCACACTGACCACTGACCACACTGACCGCACTGACCACTGGCCACTGACCACACTGACCCCACTGACCACACTGACCACTGACCAGTGACCACATTGACCACACTGACCACTGACCACAACGGGGAGTGGACACTGAACACTGACTGACCACACTGACCACTGATCACAACAGGGAGTGGACACTGACCACTGACCACACTGACCACTAACCACACTGACCACAACAGGGAGTGGACACTGACCACTGACTGACCACACTGAACACTGACCACACTGACCACTGACCACAACGGGGAGTGGACACTGAACACTGACCAGTGACCACACTGACCACACTGACCAGTGACCACACTGACCAGTGACCACACTGACCACACTGACCAGTGACCACACTGACCAGTGACCACAACGGGGAGTGGACACTGACCACTGACTGACTGACCACACTGACCACACTGACCGCTGACTGACTGACCACACTGACCACACTGACCACACTGACCAGTGACCACTGACCACTGACTGACTGACCACACTGACCACTGACCACTGACTGACTGACCACACTGACCAGTGACCACACTGACCAGACTGACCACACTGACCACTGACTGACCACACTGACCACTGACCACACTGACCACTGACCCAACCCCCCCGCCCACACCCTGCGGCCGCTGGACACGCCCCAGGGAGGGGGTGGGTGACATTGGGGGTTACAGGTGACACGGGGGTGACATTGGGGGTGGCACAGGGGTGACAGGTGGCACAGGGGTGACACAGGGGTGACACTGGGGTGACACAGGTGACACTGGGGTGACACTGAGGTGACACAGTGCCCCGGGGTGACATTGGGGGTGACACTGGGGTGACATTGGGGGTGGCACAGGGGTGGCAGGTGACACGAGGGTGACACTGAGGTGACACCAGTGACCTGGGGGGTGACATTGGGAGTGACACAGGGGTGGCAGGTGACACGGGGGTGACACTGGGGGACACAGGGGTGACACTGAGGTGGCACAGTGCCCCGGGGGTGACATTGGGGGTGACACTGGGGTGACACCTGGGTGACACCGGGTGGCAGGTGACACGGGGTGACACTGGGGTGACACAGTGCCCCGGGGTGGCACGGGGGTGACACTGGGGTGACACAGGGGTGACACAGGTGACACTGGGGTGACACAGGTGACACGGGGGTGACACTGGGGTGACACAGTGCCCCGGGGGTGACATTGGGGGTGACACTGGGGTGCCAGGTGACACGGGGTGACATTGGGGGTGGCACAGGGGTGGCAGGTGACACTGGGGTGACACTGGGGTGACACTGGGGTGACACTGGGGTGACATTGAGGTGACACGGTGCCCCGGGGGTGACATTGGAGGTGACACTGGGGTGGCAGGTGACACTGGGGTGACATGGGGGGTGACATTGGGGGTGACACAGGTGACACGGGGGTGACACTGGGGTGACACAGGTGACACGGGGGGGACACGGGGGTGACCCTGGGGTGGCAGGTGACACGGGGGTGACCCTGGGGTGACACTGAGGTGACACAGTGCCCCGGGGGTGACATTGGGAGTGACACAGGGGTGGCAGGTGACACTGGGGTGACATTGGGGGTGACACAGGTGACACGGGGGTGACACTGGGGTGACACAGGTGACACGGGGGTGACATTGGGGTGACCCAGGGGTGGCAGGTGACACGGGGGTGACACTGGGATGACACAGGTGACACGGGGGTGACGCAGGGGTGACACAGGTGACACAGGGGTGACACTGAGGTGACACAGTGCCCCGGGGGTGACATTGGGGGTGACACTGGGATGACACAGATGACATGGGGGTGACATTGGGGGTGACACAGGTGACACGGGGGGGACACAGGGTGACACAGGGGACACGGGGGTGACGCAGGGGTGACAGGTGACGCTGTGGTGACACTGTGGTGACACAGGTGACGCTGTGGTGACACAGGTGACACTGAGGTGACACCAGGGATACGCGGTGAGCACGGCCGTCTTGCAGAGGAAGAAGGCGGGGATGTTGTAGTGCTCGAACATGAGCTCCGTCAGCTTCTCCCGCTTGGCCCGCGTGTTCCACTGCGCCACGGGGACATTGGCGACACTGGGGACACCCGCGGGACACCCGCGGGACACCCGGGGGACACCCGGGGGACACCCGGGGGACACCCGGGGGACACCCAGCGCCCCCCCGGGGGTGGCACCTACCGGGGCCTCGGACATGAGCACCGGGTGCAGCCCCGGCTCCGACTTGACGTGTTTGCCGTAGGTGTGGTCCAGGATGGCCTGGAAGCACTCCCAGTCCTCGACTGCGACACCAGGGGACACCAGGGGACACCAGGGGACACCAGGGGACAGGCGGCGCTGGGGGACACCGCCTGTCCCCGCCCCGCCTCCCCTGTCCCCGCAGGTGTCCCCGCAGCGCTGGCCTGGGTCTCTCGGTGTCCCCAAATGTCCCCCTGCTCTTTGTGCTTGTCCCCAGATGTCTCTCTTATCTCTGATGTCCTCACTGTCCCCAGTGTCCCGCCACTGTCCCCCTGTCCCCAGTGCCCCCCACTGTCTCCATGTCCCCCATTGTCCCCATGTGTCCTATATCACCAGTGTCCCCATGTCCCCTATATCCGCACTGTCCACATTGTCCCCCATTGTCCCCCATATCCCCACTGTCCCCGCTGTCCCCAGTGTCCCCACTGTCCCCCATATCCCCATATACCCACTGTCCCCGCTGTCCCCAGTGTCCCCAGTGCCCCCTGTGTCCCCACTGTCCCCCACATCCCCACTGTCCCCCATATACCCACTGTCCCCATTGTCCCCACTGTCCCCCATATCCCCACTGTCCCCGCTGTCCCCCGTGTCCCCCATATCCCCAGTGTCCCCATGTCCCCTATATCCCCACTGTCCCCATTGTCCCCACTGTCCCCCATATCCCCACTATCCCCATTGTCCCCACTGTCCCCACTGTCCCCCATATCCCCACTATCCCCATTGTCCCCATTGTCCCCCACTGTCCCCCATATCCCCATATCCACACATCCCCACTGTCCCCCATATACCCACTGTCCCCATTGTCCCCCACTGTCCCCCATATCCTCACTGTCCCCATTGTCCCGCACTGTCCCCCATATCCACACATCCCCACTGTCCCCACTGTCCCCCATATCCCCGCTGTCCCCATTGTCCCCCACTGTCCCCCACATCCCCGCTGTCCCCCGTGTCCCCGCACTCACTCATGCCATTCTTGAGGGGTGACAACACCTCGACGCCCTCGCGGGCCACGTGCAGCGCGTTGGTGTCGATGTAATAAACCTTGCCACCCTTCTTGTCCTTGTCGCCGTCCAGCTCCAGGGACACCTCGTCCGGGGACAGCAGCCCCACCGTGGTGGGGAAATCCGCCTTGGGGACAGCGCCGCTGTCACCTCCGCGACGGGGACAGGGGGCTGGGGACACCTCGGCCGTGGGGGTGGCATGCTGGGGACGTGGTGGCCTTGTGTGTGCGGGGGGTGACAAGGACATGGAGGGGACACGGAGGGTGACACCGACCTTGGGACAATCCTCGCCGGCATAACCGGCCCGCACCGAGAAGGAGCCGATGTCGAACACCAGAGCCCCGACCTCATCTGGGGGAGGGGGACACGGTGACACCGGCACCCGCACCAGGACAATGAAACCCCCCCCCAAAAAACCCCCGAGGGGGACACGGTGACACCGGGACCGGCACCCGCACCAGGACAATGAAACCCCCAAAAAACCCCGGAACCCCGCAAAACCCCCGAGGGGGACACGGTGACACCGGCACCGGCACCCGCACCAGGACAATGAAAACCCCCAAAAAAACCCGGAACCCTGCAAAACCCCGAGGGGGACACGGTGACACCGGCACCCCCCCGGGACAATGAGACCCCCCCCCAAAAAAAACCCCGCGATCCCCACCGTGCATCGGGGGACGGGGACACGGTGACACCGGGACCCCCCCCATACCCCACCCCCCCAACTCCCCTTTGCCCCCCCCTTGGCCCCGCCCCCTCCGAGGCTCCTCCCCGCGCAGGCCCCGCCCCCCCCGGCAGGCCCCGCCCCCGCACCGCCGCCGTAGACGCCGCCGCTCATGGCCGCGTTCAGCACCGGGACAGCGCCGGCCGGGGGGGGGGGGGCCGCGGCCGCCACCAATCAGCGCCCGCCGTGCGGCGCGCGCGCCCATTGGCTGCGCCTCTTAAAGGGGCCGCAGCCGGCCCTTTGTTAAAGGGGAGGGCGTGGCCTGAGGGGCGCGGCTC
This sequence comes from Muscicapa striata striata, assembly GCA_030060385.1. Lineage (NCBI taxonomy): Eukaryota > Metazoa > Chordata > Aves > Passeriformes > Muscicapidae > Muscicapa > Muscicapa striata. The sequence continues at coordinate 14,588 of JAREIS010001163.1, forward strand.
CTCCCCTTTGTGCTGCGGGGGAGGGCGTGGCTTCCCCATAGCCCCTCCCACGCCATCATTCCGCTGTTGGGGGAGGGGAGGAATTGAGCGTTTTGTTAAAGAAAAGCCCCAAAATGGCGCGTGCGGGAGGAGGGCGGCCTCTCCGTGTTTGCCGTAAAAAAACCCCAAAACCTCCAAAAAACGCTGCGAGGGGGGCGGGGTTCGGTGTGGGCGGGGTTTAACGGGGCGTGGCCTCGCGGCGGAAGCGGCGGCAGCGCGGGACGCGCGAGGTGCGGCCCGGGGGGGTGGAATTTGGGGAGGGGGTCCCGGGGAGCATCAGGGGTCATGGGGGGGGGGTTGGGGGTACCGAGGGGGTCACGGGGGGGGGAGGGGAGAAATTCGGGGTGGTCCCGGGGCTGGGCGGGCTCCGGGGTCCCTCCCTGACGCCCCCTCCCCGTTTGTCCCCGCAGAATGTCCTCGGGCCGCCCCGCCGCTCCGTCCCCTCCCCCGGGGGGGCTCCCCGGGCCGCCCCCCCCCCGCCGCCGCCGCTGCCGGGGCCCCCCGCCCACCGCAGGCTCGGCCCCGGTTCCCCCTCCCCGCCGCCGCTCCCGGTGCCGCCGCCGCTGCCGGTGCCGGCGGCAATGACGTGTTCGTGACGTCCCGCTCGGATTTCCGGGCGCAGCTGCGGCGCTGCCAGCGCTGCTCGCTGCTCCCGGTGCTCCCGGTGCTCCCGGTGCCCCGGGAGAGCTGCGGCTGCACGGGCTGGGCCTGGCCGTGCCCCGAACCATCAACCTGGCGCTGCAGCTGGCGGCGGGCGCGGGCGGAGCGCTCCGGCTGCACGCCAGCACCTCCTCCGTGCCGCTGCCACCGCCCCGCCACCGCCACCGCCACCGCCACCGCGGCGACACCGACGGCGACACGGCCGAGGACAGCGGGGACCCGCCCCGGCACAACTCGGCCATCCACATCCGCCTCTGCAGGGAGGCGCCCTGCGCCTGAGGCTCCCCAAAATTCAGGGGGGGTCACTCGGTGTCCCCGTGTTTGTCGCTTTTATGGGGACACCCCAAAATTCATCCCCCCACCCCCCCAAATCCGGAGTGGCCGCAGAAGGTTTTGGGGACACCCCGGGGTCACCAAGGACTTGGGGACAGCGAGGTGCCACCACCGCGGGTGGCCTTGGGGACACCGGAGGCGCCGCCGGCGATGCCTTGGGGACACGGGGCGATGCCACCAGCGGCTCCGGGGCCACCAGCGCCGCGATGTGGGGCCAGCACGATGTCCCCGGTGTCACCCGCGGCCACCTCGGGGACTTTGGGGGGATGTGACACCCGAATAAAGCCGGTGGCAGCAGCAGCGACGCCTCGGGGGGTTTTTTGGGGGGGGATTTTTGGGGGGGATTTGGGGCAGGTTGAGGGGGGCGGGGCTGGCGCTTCCTCTTCGTCATCGGTGACATTTGGGGCAGGAAAGCCCCAGGTGACAATGGGGGGGACCCAGGGGACAGGGACGGGGGGGGACTGGGATGGCCGGGGGGGAATTTTGGGGATTTGGGTGACGTGGGGGGGTCCAGGTGACACTGGGGACATTAAACGGGGAGAGGAGGGTGGGAAATGAGGGGGAGCCTGGGGACAAAGGGACACCCAGAGATGGCAGGGGACCTCGGGGGGACTCCAGGTGACCCAGGAGGACACCAGGTGACTTGAGGGGGACTCCAGGTGACCCAGGGGGACTCTCGGGTGGCCCCCAGGTGACCCAGGGGGGACTCCAGGTGACCCCCAGGCAACTCGAGAGGACTCCAGGTGACCCCCAGGTGACCCAGGAGGACACCAGGTGACTTGAAGGGAATCCTGGTGACCCCGGGAACTCCACGTGACCCAGGGGGACTCTCAGGTGACCCCCAGGTGATCCAGAGGGGACTCCAGGTGACCCAGGAGGACACCAGGTGACCCAGGGGACTCTCGGGTGGCCCCCAGGTGACCCAGGGGGACTCCAGGTGACCCGAGGGGGACTCTCAGGTGACCCCCAGGTGATTCAAGAGGACTCCAGGTGACCCAGGAGGACACCAGGTGACCCGAGGGGGACTCCAGGTGACCCAGGGGGACTCTCGGGTGGCCCCCAGGTGATCCAGGGGGACTCCAGGTGACCGAGGGGGACTCCAGGTGACTCGAGGGGAATCCCGGTGACTTGAGGGGAATCCAGGTGACCCAGGGGGACTCTCAGGTGACCCCCAGGTGATCCAGGGGGGACTCCAGGTGACCCCGGGAACTCCAGGTGACCCAGGGGGACTCTCGGGTGGCCCCCAGGTGACCTCGGGGGGACTACGGGTGACCCCCAGGTGACCCAGGAGGACACCAGGTGACTCGAGGGGGACTCTCAGGTGACCCCCAGGTGATTCGAGAGGACTCCAGGTGACCCAGGAGGACACCAGGTGACCCAGGGGGACTCTCAGGTGACCCCCAGGTGATTCGAGAGGACTCCAGGTGACCCAGGAGGACACCAGGTGACCCAGGGGGACTCTCGGGTGGCCCCCAGGTGACCCAGGGGGACTCCAGGTGACCCAGGGGGGACTCCAGGTGACCCCCAGGTGCTCGGGTGGCCCCCAGGTGAACCAGGCCACCGCAGGTGACCCCCAGGTGCCCCCCAGGAGCCTCGGGGGGACCCCCCGGTGCGCAGCCCCCGTTCCGGGGGAGTCCCCGCCGCGGGGACACCGGGAGGGGACCCGGCGGTGTCCGTGCCGCCGCTGTCGCCGTCCCCCCGCCCCCGGGTGCCCTTTGGCCCCGCTGGCGCCGGAGCCGCGGCCGGGCTGTGCCGAGCCGCACGTACGGCCTGGCCGGGGGCCCGCCGCACCCCCGTGTCACCTCCAGTGTCACCGTGTCACCTGCCGCCCCTCCCGCCTCCCCGTGTCCCGCGTGTCGCCTCCATCCCGCGCCGTGTCCCCCGCGTCACCTCCCGTGTCCCCCCCGCCCCCTCCGTGTGTCTGTGTGTGTGTGTGTGTGTCCCCCGTGTCCCCCGTGTGTCCCCTCCCCGCCTCGGGGGGTCCCCGGGGCCGCCCCCGGGGCCGCGCTGGCGCTGGGGACGGGGACAGTGACGGCGACAGTGACGCTGCGCCATTGTTCGGCCGCTTCCGCGGGATCCCGGGATCCCCCGGCCTGGCGCGCGTGTCCCCGCGGGTGTCACCGCGCTCCCACGGCCCGGGGGTGTCCCCGTGCCCGTGTCCCCGTTCCCCGCGTCCCCTCCTCTGTGCCCGTGTCCCCCGTCCTCGTGTCCCCTCCGCTGTCCCCGTCCTGCTGTCCTCGTGTCCCCTCCGTCCTGAGCTGCCATGTCCCGTGTCCCCAGCTCTGTCCCCGTGTCGCCTCCTCTGTCCCCGTGTGTCCCCGACTCCGTGTCCCCCTGGCCCCACTTTGTCCCCGTGTCCCCACCTTGTCCCCGTGTCCCCAACCCTCCCTGCCCAGGTCCCCATCCCCGTGTCACCCCTTTTCCTCCTCCGTGTCCCCCTCGTGTCCCCCATCTCCGTCCCCGTGTCCCTGTCCCTGTGTCCCCCTCGTGTCCCCACCCGTCCATGCCCATGTCCCTGTCACTCTCGTGTCCCCCCGTGTCCTTCCCGTGTCCTCCTGTGTCCCCTATCCACGTCCCCACGTCCCTGTCACTCCCGTGTCACTCCCGTGTCACTCCCATGTCACTCCCGTGTCACTCCTGTGTCACTCTCGTGTCCCCCACGCCTGTGTCCGTGTCCCCGTGTCCCTGTCACTCCCATGTCACTCCCGTGTCACTCTCTGTCCCCCCCGTGTCCCTGTCACTCCCGTGTCACTCCCGTGTCCCCCCCGTGTCCCCCACGCCTGTGTCCGTGTCCCCATGTCCCTGTCACTCCCGTGTCCCTGTCACTCCCATGTCATTCCCGTGTCACTCCCGTGTCACTCTCTGTCCCCCCCGTGTCCCTGTCACTCCCGTGTCACTCCCGTGTCACTCCCATGTCACTCCCATGTCACTCCCATGTCACTCCCGTGTCACTCCCGTGTCCCTCCCGTGTCCCCCATGCCTGTGTCCGTGTCCCCATGTCCCTGTCACTCCCGTGTCACTCCCGCGTCACTCTCTGTCCCCCGTGTCCCTGTCACTCCCGTGTCACTCCCGTGTCACTCTCTGTCCCCCCCCATATCCCTGTCACTCCCGTGTCCCCCCCGTGTCCCTGTCACTCTCGTGTCACTCTCGTGTCACTCCCGTGTCACTCCCGTGTCCCCCCACGCTCCCCTCCATTCCCAACCCCCACCCCCCTGTCCCGTGTCCCCGCCGTGTCCCCGCCGTGTCCCCCGCCTGCGCGGCGCCGCGCGCGGCCCCGGGGGTGGCCCGTGGCCAGGGGCCGACGTGCAGCGCCCGGCGCGGCCTTTTCCTCGACGGCCTGGGGGAGGGGGATGGGCTGGGATGGGGGGAGGGATGGAAACCCCCAAGGCCCTTCCGGCCCCGCGGCCCCTCGGATCAAACATTAACCGGGGCCGGGGCCGGGGGACGCGGCGCGGGGACGGCGACAGCCCCGGGGCCACCAGGGACCCCCGGGCCACCAGGGACCCCCGGGCCACCAGGGACCCCCGGGCCATGAGCGGGGGGCGATGGGGGCGGCGGGTGAGTGGGGGAGGGGTTGGGGGTGGGGGACACCCACGTGTGCGACAAAGGGGGGCGCAGGTAAAGGGGGTCTGGGGTCCCCGTGTGTCCGGCTCAGGGGAGGGCGGGGGTCCCGCGCACCCCGGTTTTGGGAGGAGGGGTCCCCGTTTTTTTTTTTTTTTTTTTTTTTGGGGGGTGGTCCCGGCGGTTTTGGGGTCCCGCGATGTTTTTGGGCGGGATCCCAGCGATTTTGGGGGTCCCGCGATTTTGTGGTTTTTTTGGGGGGTCTCGACGGTTTTGGGGTCCCGCTATTTTGTGGTTTTTTTGGGGGTCCCGGCGATTTTGGGGGTCCCGCGATTTTTGGTTTTTTTTGGGGGGGGGTCTCGACGGTTTGGGGGTCCCGCGGTTTTTTTTTTTGGGCGGGATCCCAGCGGTTTTGAGGGTCCCGCGATTTTTGGTTTTTTTTGGGGGTGGTCTCGGCGGTTTTGGGGGTCCCGCGATTTTTGGGTTTTTTTGGGGGGTGGTCCCAGCGATTTTGGGGGTCCCGCGATTTTTGGGGTTTCTTTTGGGAGTGGTCCCGGCGGTTTTGGGGGTCCCGCGATTTTTTAGGGGGGGTGGTCCCGGCAGTTCAGGGGTCCCGCGGTTTTTGGGGGTCCCTCCCTGTCCCCCAGCTCTCACTGTCCCCCCGTGTCGCCCCCTCCCCAGGGCTGTGTCCCCGTGTCCCCCCCCGGTGTCGCCCCCTCCCCAGGGCTGTGTCCCCGTGTCCCCCCAGCTCTCACTGTCCCCCCCCGGTGTCACCCCCTCCCCAGGGCTGTGTCCCCGTGTCCCCTCCCCGGTGTCACCCCCTCCCAGGGCTGTGTCCCCGTGTCCCCCTCGTGTCACCCCCTCCCCAGGGCTGTGTCCCCGTGTCCCCCTCGTGTCACCCCCTCCCCAGGGCTGTGTCCCCGTGTCCCCCGGTGTCGCCCCCTCCCCAGGGCTGTGTCCCCGTGTCCCCCAGCTCTCACTGTCCCCCCCGGTGTCGCCCCCTCCCCAGGGCTGTGTCCCCGTGTCCCCCCCCGGTGTCCCCCCCTCCCCAGGGCTGTGTCCCCGTGTCCCCCCCCGGTGTCACCCCCTCCCCAGGGCTGTGTCCCCGTGTCCCCCCCCCGTGTCACCCCCTCCCCAGGGCTGTGTCCCCGTGTCCCCCGGTGTCGCCCCCTCCCCAGGGCTGTGTCCCCGTGTCCCCCGGTGTCGCCCCTCCCCAGGGCTGTGTCCCCGTGTCCCCCAGCTCTCACTGTCCCCCCGGTGTCACCCCGTCCCCAGGGCTGTGTCCCCGTGTCCCCCAGTGTCACCCCGTCCCCAGGGCTGTGTCCCCGTGTCCCCCCGGTGTCACCCCCTCCCCAGGGCTGTGTCCCCGTGTCCCCCGGTGTCACCCCGTCCCCAGGGCTGTGTCCCCGTGTCCCCCGGTGTCACCCCTCCCCAGGGCTGTGTCCCCGTGTCCCCCAGCTCTCACTGTCCCCCGGTGTCACCCCCTCCCCAGGGCTGTGTCCCCGTGTCCCCCCGTGTCACCCCCTCCCCAGGGCTGTGTCCCCGTGTCCCCCGGTGTCACCCCCTCCCAGGGCTGTGTCCCCGTGTCCCCCCGGTGTCACCCCCTCCCCAGGGCTGTGTCCCCGTGTCCCCCCGTGTCACCCCCTCCCCAGGGCTGTGTCCCCGTGTCCCCCCGTGTCACCCCCTCCCCAGGGCTGTGTCCCCGTGTCCCCCCGTGTCACCCCCTCCCCAGGGCTGTGTCCCCGTGTCCCCAGGTCTCACTGTCCCCTCCCCAGGGCTGCGCGCGCCGCTGTCGCTGCTGCTGCTGCTGCTTTTGGGGGTCCCGGGGCGCCCCCAGCCCCCCCCCGAGGGCCCCCCCTCGCTCTGCGACCCCCGAGTGATGGAGCGCTTCATCCTGGAGGCGCGCGAGGCCGAGCGGGGGGCGGTGAGGGGACACCGGCGACACCGGCGACACCGGGGGGGGGGACCTGGGGACACCGCGGGGGGCGCGGGGACACTGAGGAAGGACCTGGGGACATTTTGGGGGGGGGGCTCAGGGACACTGAGAAGGGGGCGTGGGGACATCGGAGGGACCTGGGGACATCACGGGGGCTCAGCGACACTGAGAAGGGGGCGTGGTGACATTTGGGGGGTCCGGGGACATCGAGGGGACCTGGGGACACCTGGGGGGGGACCTGGGGACACCAGGGAGGGCGTGGGGACACCGCGGGGGGCGCGGGGACAGTGAGGAAGGACCTGGGGACTTTTGGGGGGGCTCAAGGACACTGAGAAGGGGGCGTGGTGACATTTGGGGGTCCGGGGACATCGAGGGGACCTGGGGACACCGGGGGGGACCTGGGGACACCGCGGGGGGCGCGGGGACATCGGAGGGACCTGGGGACATTTGGGAGACTTGGGAATATCTGGGGGGACTTGGGGACACCGGGGGACACGGGGACATGGTGGGGGGACACGGGGGGGGTGTCGGGGGTGTCGGGGTCCCCGGGGTCACCTTGTCCCCTCCCCCAGGCCGGGTGCGGCCCCCCCTGTGACCTCCCCGAGCCCCTCGCGGTCCCCGACCCCGGCGTCAACTTCAACCTCTGGAGGAGCCTGGAGGTGAGTGGGGAAAATGGGGAGAAAAAGGGGGAAATTGGGAAAAAACAGGGAAAAACCACAGGGAAATGGGGAAAATGGGGAGAAAAAGGGGAAAATTGGGAAAAAACAGGGAAAAACCGCAGGGAGATGGGGGAAAATGGGGAGAAAAAGGGGAAATTGGGGAAAAAACGGAGAAAAAACCACAGGGAAATGGGGAAAATGGGGAGAAAAAGGGGGAAATTGGGGAAAAAACAGGAAAAAACCACAGGGAAATGGGGAAAATGGGGAGAAAAAGGGGGAAAGTGGGAAAAACAGGAAAAAACCACAGGGAAATGAGGAAAAATGGGGAGAAAAAGGGGGAAATTGGGGAAAACCGCAGGGAAATGGGAAAAATGGGGAGAAAAAGAGAGAAATTGGGGAAAAACCACAGGGAAAAACCACAGGGAAATGGGGAAAATGGGGAGAAAAAGGGGGAAATTGGGAAAAACACAGGGAAAAACCACAGGGAAATGGGGAAAATGGGGAGAAAAAGGGGAAATTGGGGAAAAACACAGGGAAAAACCACAGGGAGATGGGGAAAATGGGGAGAAAACGGGGAAATTGGGAAAAAAACGGAGAAAAAACCACAGGGAAATGGGGAAAAATGGGGAGAAAAAGGGGGAAAGTGGGAAAAACACAGGAAAAAACCACAGGGAAATGGGGAAAAACGGGGTGAAAAACGGGGAAATTGGGGAAAAAAACGGAGAAAAAACCACAGGGAAATGGGGAAAAACGGGGAGAAAAAGGGGGAAATTGGGAAAAACAGGAAAAAACCACAGGGAAATGGGGAAAATGGGGAGAAAAAGGGGAAATTGGGGAAAAAACGGAGAAAACCGCAGGGAAATGGGGAAAATGGGGAGAAAACGGGGAAATTGGGAAAAACCACAGGGAAATGGGGAAAAACGGGGAGAAAAACGGGGAAATTGGGGAAAAAAAGGAAAAAAAACGCAGGGAAATGGGGAAAAATGGAGAAAAAACAGAGAAATTGGGAAAAAAACAGGAAAAAAACCTCAGGGAAATTGGGGAAAAACGGGGAGAAAAACAGGAAAATCGGGAAAATAAACATGGGGAAATGGGGAAAAACGGGGAGAAATATGGAAATTGGGAAATTGGGAGAAATTGGGAGAAATTGGGAGAAATTGGGAGAAATTGGGGAAAATTGGGAGAAATTGGGAGAAATTGGGAGAAATTGGGAGAAATTGGGAGAAATTGGGGGAATTTGTGGAAATTGGGGAAATTGGAGAAATTGGGGGAAATTGGGGGAAATTGGGGGAAATTGGGAGAAATTGGGAGAAATTTGTGGAAATTGGGAGAAATTGGGAGAAATTTGTGAAAATTGGGAGAAATTGGGGGAAATTGGGAGAAATTGGGAGAAATTGGGGAAAATTTTGAAATTGGGAGAAATTGGGGGAAATTGGGAGAAATTTGTGGAAATTTGTGGAAATTGGGGGAAATTGGGAGAAATTGGGAGAAATTGGGGGAAATTGGGAGAAATTGGGAGAAATTGGGAGAAATTGGGAGAAACGTGCAGGGATGGAGAGAAACAGGTGGGAAAAACCAGGAAAAACTCGGGAAAAATCTGGAAAACCCAGGAAAAAAATCGGGGAAAACTCGGAAAAAAAATCAAGAAAAAAAATCAGGAAAAAACGAGAAAAGTCGGAAAAAAACCTCGGGAAAATCGGGAAAACCCAGGGAAAAAATCGGGGAAAACTCGGGGAAAAAATCAGGAAAAAAAATCAGGAGAAAACGGGAAAAACTCGGGAAAAATTGGGAAAACCCAGGAAAAAAATCGGGAAAAAAATCAGGAAAAATGGGAAAACTGGGGAAAACCTGGGGAAAAACTCGGGAAAAACTCGGGAAAAACTCGGGGAAAAAATAGGGAAAATTCGGGAAAACCCAGGAAAAATCAGGAAAACGAAATCGGAAAACTGGGAAAATCAGGAAAACAGGAAAAAATCGAAAACATCAGGAAAACGGAAAATCGGAAAACTGGAGAAAATCAGGAAAACAGGAAAAAAATAGGAAAAACTATAGGAAAACTCGGAAAATCGGAAAACTGTAGGAAAATAGGAAACCGAGAAAATCGGAAAGGAAACTAGGAAAAAGGAAAATAGGGAAAACTCGGGAAAAATAGGGAAAAACTCGGGAAAATTCGGGGAAAATCGGGAAAATAGGGAAAAATAGGGAAAAAACCGAGAAAAATCGGGAAAGCACAGGAAAAAATAGGGAAAAATAGGGAAAAAACTGGGAAAAATAGGGAAAACCCAGGAAAAAAATAGGGGAAAACTCGGGAAAAACTCGGAAAAAATCAGGAAAACCCAGGAAAAAATAGGGGAAAACTCGGGAAAACCCAGGAAAAAATGGGGGGAAAGTCGGGAAAAACTCGGGAAAAATCGGGAAAAAATAAGGAAAAATAGGAAAAACCTCGGGAAAAATCGGGAAAACCCCGGAAAAAATAGGGAAAAATAGGGGAAAACTCGGGGAAAATCGGGAAAAACTCGGGAAAATAGGAAAACTGGGGAAAATCGGGAAAATAAGGAAAACCCAGGAAAAAAATAGGGAAAACTCGGGAAAAATGGGGAAAACCTCGGGAAAAATAGGGAAAAAACCGGGAAAAATCGGGAAAAAATAAGGAAAACCCAGGAAAAAATAGGGAAAAACTCGGGAAAAATCGGGAAAACCAAAGAAAAAATAAGGAAAAACTCGGGAAAAATCGGGAAAACCCAGGAAAAATAGGGGAAAACTCGGGAAAACCCAGGAAAAATGGGGGGAAAGTCGGGAAAAATCGGGAAAAACTCGGGAAAAATCAGGAAAAAATAGGGAAAAACTCGGGAAAAATCGGGAAAACCCCGGAAAAAATAGGGGAAAATAGGGAAAAAACCGGGAAAAATAGGGAAAACCGAGGAAAAAATAAGGAAAAACTCGGGAAAAATCGGGAAAACCCAGGAAAAAATAGGGAAAAAACCGGGAAAAATCGGGAAAGAAAATAAGGAAAACCCAGGAAAAAATAGGGAAAAACTCGGGAAAAACTCGGGAAAAAATCATGAAAACCCAGGAAAAAATAGGGAAAAACTCGGGAAAACTCGGGAAAACCTCGGGAAAATAGGGAAAATAGGAAAAAACCGGGAAAAATAGGAAAACTGAGGAAAAATAAGGAAAAACTCGGGAAAAATCGGGAAAACCCAGGAAAAAATAGGGAAAAACTCGGGAAAAACTCGGGAAAAAATCATGAAAACCCAGGAAAAAATAGGGAAAAACTCGGGAATAATCGGGAAAACCTCGGGAAAAATAGGGAAAAAAACGGGAGAAATCGGGAAAAAATAAGGAAAACCCAGGGAAAAAATAGGGAAAACTCGGGAAAAATCGGGAAAACCCCGGGAAAAATAGGGAAAAACTCGGGAAAAACTCGGGAAAAACCCAGGAAAAAAATGGGGGGAAAGTCGGGAAAAAGTCGGGAAAATCGGAAAAAAATAAGGAAAAAGTAAGGAAAAACTCGGGAAAATTCGGGAAAATTCGGGAAAATAGGGAAAAATGGGGAAAAACTCGGGAAAAATAGGGAAAAACTCGGGAAAAATAGGGAAAACCTCGGGAAAAATCGGGGAAACCTCGGGAAAAATAGGGGAAAATAGGGAAAAAACCGGGAAAAATATGGAAAAAATAAGGAAAACCCAGGAAAAAAATAGGGAAAAACTCGGGAAAAATCGGGAAAACCCAGGAAAAATAGGGAAAAATAGGGAAAAACTCGGGAAAAAATGGGGAAAAACTCGGGAACAATCAGGAAAACCCAGGGAAAAAATAAAGAAAAACTCGGGAAAATTCGGGAAAATTCGGGGAAAAATTGGGAAAAACGGGAATTTGGGAAAATTGGGAAAATGGGACGGGGGGCCGGGCTGAGGGGTGTCCCCGCCCCCCCTGTCCCCCGGGGTCCCCCCCCTTCCCCTGACCCGCCGTGTCCCCAGGCCGGGCCCGCGGGGGAGGTGGGGGGGGGCGGGCGGGGGGCGGGGGTGAGGGGGGTCCCGTGTCCCCCGGTGTCCCCCCGGTGTCCCCTGACCCCCCGGGTGTCGCCAGGGCCGGGCCCGCGCGGGGGGGCGGGGCAGGCGGGCGGGGCCGCGGGGCCCCGGGAGCTGCTGGAGCCCGGGCCCGGGCCCGCCTAGACCGGGCCAGGGGGGCGGGAGCGGGGGGGGTGCGGGGG